>WHPZ01564334.1:0-22948 GCA_016617965.1 Macrosiphum rosae
ACCTATTCGTGTGGATATCAGTGAGACGGGAACAGAAGAGGCAGCTCGCCAGGTATTTGCGCGGCTGGAGGCATTACAGGCCCATCAGCAGACGCCCCTGTCGCTGGCGCTCCGGTGCAGTGGCGTGGGAGGAGAAGCCCCGCTGTTCAATGCCCTGCTGAACTACCGCCATAGCCAGAGCAACGAGACCACCGTTGAAATAGAGGACGCCCAGTGGCTGGATGAACAGGCGTGAACCCATTACCCGGTAACCCTGTCGGTTGACGACGACGGCGAGACCCTGGGGGTCACGGTACAGGCCGTGGCCCCGCTGGAGCCGGCCCGGGTGGGCGACTATATGGCGCAGGCGCTGCTGTCGCTGGTGACGGCACTGGAAACCACACCGCAAAAAGCGGTGTGTGAGCTGCCCATTCTGCCGGCGGCCGAGCATAAGCGCATGCTGTATGACTGGAATGCCACCGGGGTGGACTACCCGCAGGGCGAATGCCTGCACACACTGTTTGAGCAGCAGGTGCAGCGCACGCCGCATGCAATGGCCGTGACGGCAGATGATGGCGTGCTCAGCTATGCGGCCCTGAATGACCGCGCCAACCGCCTGGCGCACTACCTGCGGGCGCAGGGGGTGGGGCCGGATGAACGGGTGGCGGTGTGTGCCGAACGCAGCAGCGCGATGGTGGTCGCCCTGCTGGGGATACTGAAGGCCGGGGGCGCTTATGTGCCGCTCGATCCGGGTTACCCACGTGAGCACCTGAACTATATTCTCGGGGGATGCGGTGCCGGCGCTGCTGCTGGCTGACGCGCACGGGCTGCAGGTGCTGGACATCCCGTCGGTGAGGCGCAGTCCCCTTCTGCTGCGGAGATAAAAGAGGAGGCGGACAGAATCGGGCTGAATATGGATTTGATTAACGCAGCCAGTATTCAGCATCACGCCCGGCTAGTGGCGGACGTGGACGTGACCCCGACGGATATTGATGTGTATTTGTTCAAGGCGAAAGAAGAGCATATGGATGAAAATACGTCATGGTTCAAAAGGATAACGCAGCGGGGATATACCCGTGAGGATGCGTCCGCCCTTCTCTGGGATACGGTGCTTGAGCCTGAAAGGATAACGGTGACGCGGGTTAACGGAAACCATGTGACTTTATTAACCGATGCCGGTAACCGGCAGGCGCTGGGTGCCCATATTTCGGCGTCGTTAAAGGCGTGTCGGGAATGATGGGTAATAACTGACTGGCGGATCGTTTAACCCCTGTATTATCCGTTGTTATTAATTTTACTGTTAACAGTAGGCAGCAACGAGCTTGTACTGGATCCTGTGTAAATGCCTTTTCTCAGAAGTGACCGTCCAGGCGGTCACCGAACTCGATAATAAAACGGCTCATCGCCATGCGACAGTCCCTCAGCGGCATCGTCCATTTTTGCGAGGCCGCCTGGATTGCCAGCCACACCACCTTTTTCACTGGGTCATCCGTCGGGAACACCTTACGTTTTTTGATGGCATGCAGGATCACGCTGTTCAGCGACTCGATGGCGTTGGTTGTGTAGAGTACCTTGCGGATGTCTGTTGGGTAGGCGAAGAACGTGGCCAGATTGGCCCAGTTTGCCTGCCAGCTTCGGCTTATTTGTGGATACCGGCTGTCCCAGGCTCCACCGAACGCTTCCAGCGCCTGCAACCCCGCTTCTTCCGTGGGTGCCTGATAGATGGCTTTCAGGTCACGGGTGACGGCCTTGTACTCCTTCCAGGAGACGAACCGCAGACTGTTGCGCACTCTATGGACGATACACAGTTGGATACATGCCTGCGGATACGCCGCATTGATGGCATCAGGGAAGCCTTTCAGGCCGTCAACGCAGGCGATGAGAATGTCGTTCCGCCCGCAGTTTTTTGGCTCTGTCAGCACGTTCAGCCAGAACTTCGCGCCTTCACTTTCGGCCAGCCACATACCCAGCAACTCTTTCTGACCTTCAATATTGATACCCAGCGCCAGGAACACGGATTTGTTGATGACGCAGTTGTCCTGCCGGACTCTCAGGACGATACAGTCAAGATAAACAATAGGATAGACTGCATCCAGTGGTCGGTTTTGCCATTCAACAACCTGCTCCATGACGGCATCGGTGACCTTTGAGACCCGCGCCGGCGAGACATCGGCGTCTACAGCTCTTTGAACGCGGCGGCGAACTCGCGGGTGGTCATCCCTTTGGCGTACAACGATAAAATCTGGTTATCCATCCCGGTGATCCGGGTCTGGTTTTTCTTCACCCGTTGTGGTTCAAAGGAACTGTCACGATCGCGCGGAGTACGCAGTTCCAGCGGGCCATCACCAGTTCGTGGAATAGCCGTTGCGGGCATTAGAGCCGACCTTAGGTTGATTTTTATTGTAGCCGAGGTGATGGGTCATTTCGGCATTGAGAGCGGCCTCGACGCTGATTTTTTTCAGCAGCCGATCGAACTGGTTGAGAGCCTTAGGGGTTTTGAGATTTTTGGCCAATTCGTTAGCCAGCGCCTGCAACTGTTTTTCGTCCATAAACTAACCTTTTTTTGATGTTGGATTGAACATATCAAAATCAGGCAGATACACAAATTTCTAAACACGCTTGTCCACGAGCTTGCCGTATTATACCTGTTGGCAACGCTTAGTACAATAGTGCTGTGGTTAATGGGATATTATCTTGAAAATAAAGGATTACATCTACGATATCAGGCAAATAGCACAAAACATTGGCGTGTTATTTCCTCGCTGACATTAGCGGAGAATGTCTTAGGACACTCTCCGCTATTAGTAAGGCGGATGCTATCCTCATCCATCTATCTAAAACATACCGAAGTATGGTGCTGATCTATTGATGAGGGATTTCTGGGGATCCTCAGCCCTAAAGGTGCGGCTTATCAGTCCAGCCGGTGCAATGCATGCAGCGGTTACTCGTCGTTGCCACCGCCCAGATTGCCTGCATTGAGTAGTTCGGCCAGGTTGGCTGTTGCTTCTTCCGCGCTGACCTGCGGAACAATCGGCGTTTCATCCTGCGCACGACGACGCATACGATCCTGATGATAAGCGTAACCCGTACCGGCTGGGATCAGACGGCCCACGATGACGTTCTCTTTCAGACCACGCAGTTCATCACGCTTGCCAGCAACGGCCGCTTCGGTCAGAACGCGCGTCGTTTCCTGGAACGATGCTGCAGAAATGAAGGATTCGGTCGCCAGGGAAGCCTTGGTGATACCCAACAAGTCACGTGAGAAGGTTGCCGGGATCTTACCGTCAGCTTCAAGCTGACGGTTGGCAATCTTAACGCGTGAAACTTCAGCTTGCTCGCCTTCCAGGAATTCACTCCCCCCCGCACTGACAATGGTGCCTTTACGCAGCATCTGACGAACGATAACTTCGATATGCTTATCGTTAATCTTAACACCTTGTAGGCGGTAAACTTCCTGCACTTCGTTGGTGATATAGCGGGTAACCGCATTCACACCACGCAAACGCAGAATGTCGTGCGGAGACTCTGGGCCGTCGGAAAAAACATCACCACGTTCTACAATTTCCCCTTCAAATACGTTGAGCTGACGCCATTTCGGGATCATCTCTTCGTAAGCGTCGCTGCCGTCCAGCGGAGAAACTACCAGCCGACGTTTGCCTTTGGTCTCTTTACCGAACGAGATAATCCCGCTGATTTCAGCCAGGATTGCCGGCTCTTTCGGACGACGTGCTTCGAACAAGTCCGCAACGCGTGGCAGACCACCGGTGATATCCTTAGTACCGCCCGATTCTTGAGGAATACGCGCCAAGGTATCACCTGCACCGATCTGAATGCCGTCTTCTAGTTGCACAATCGCTTTGCCTGGCAGGAAGTATTGAGCAGGCATATCAGTACCTGGGATCAACACGTCGTCGCCTTTGGCATCAACGATTTTCAGCGCCGGACGCAAATCTTTACCACTACCGGTACGCTCTGCGCTATCCAGCACCACCAGGGAAGACAAACCGGTCAGTTCGTCGGTCTGGCGAGTAATGGTCTGGCCGTCAACCATGTCAGCGAAACGAATAAAACCACTCACTTCACTGATAACTGGCATAGTGTGCGGATCCCAGTTAGCCACCGTTTCGCCGCCGTTAACTTCTGCACCGTCACCTTTGCCCATCACGGCACCGTAAGGCACTTTGTAGCTTTCTTTGGTACGGCCAAACTCATCGATCAGCTTCAACTCGGTATTACGAGAAGTAATCACCAGCTTGCCTGCTGCATTCATAACGAACTTAACATTGTTCAGTTTCAGACTACCTCTATTCTTAACCTGAATGCTGGACTCTGCTGCCGCACGCGATGCCGCACCACCGATGTGGAAAGTACGCATCGTCAACTGGGTACCCGGCTCACCGATGGATTGTGCCGCGATAACACCGATGGCTTCGCCCTTGTTGATGATGTGACCACGCGCCAAGTCACGACCATAGCAGTTGGCACACACACCAAAGTCAGTTTCGCAGCTCACTACTGAACGAACTTTAACGCTATCGACAGAGTTCTCTTCCAACAGGTCACAAGTCTTCTCATTCAGCAAGGTATTGCGTGGCACCAAGATATCAGCCGTACCCGGCTTGATGATATCTTCTGCTGTTACACGACCCAGAACGCGTTCACGCAGTGGCTCTTTAACATCGCCACCTTCAATAACCGGCGTCATCAGGATGCCGTTGTGCGTGCCGCAATCATCTTCAGTTACCACCAGATCCTGTGCAACGTCTACCAGACGACGAGTCAAATAACCAGAGTTAGCGGTTTTCAGTGCAGTATCCGCCAAGCCTTTACGTGCACCGTGCGTCGAGATGAAGTACTGGAGTACATTCAGACCTTCACGGAAGTTGGCGGTGATTGGCGTTTCAATGATCGAGCCGTCCGGTTTCGCCATCAGGCCACGCATACCAGCTAACTGACGGATCTGAGCAGCAGAGCCACGCGCACCGGAATCGGCCATCATAAAGATGCTGTTGAAGGAAACTTGCTGTTCCACCACGCCATCACGGTTAACCACGTCTTCGACCGATAGGTTTTCCATCATCGCTTTCGCAACACGCTCGTTCGCCGCAGCCCAAATATCGATCACTTTGTTGTAGCGTTCACCCGCAGTAACCAGACCAGACTGGAACTGGTCCTGGATCTCGGCAACTTCGGTTTCCGCCTCTTCGATGATCTCCGCTTTCTTGGCCGGAATAACCATGTCATCGATACCCACTGAAGCACCAGAACGAGCCGCATAGGCAAAACCGGTGTACATGATCTGGTCAGCAAAGATAACGGTCGGCTTCAGACCCAGGATGCGGTAACAGGTGTTCAGCATCTTGGAAATCGCTTTCTTGCCCAGAGGCTGGTTAACGATCGAGTATGGCAGACCTTTTGGCACAATCATCCACAGGATAGCTCGGCCAATAGTGGTATCCACGATGTTGGTCTGTGTCGTCCATTCGCCTTCGGCGGTTTTGACGTCTTCGGTAATACGCACTTTAACCCGCGCATGCAGTGACGCCAGACCGGCGCGGTAAACACGCTCAGCTTCTTTCGAACCATTTAGCACCATGCCTTCGCCTTTGGCGTTAACACAGTCGCGGGTCATGTAGTACAGACCCAATACCACGTCTTGTGAAGGAACGATGATTGGCTCGCCGTTCGCGGGTGACAGGATGTTGTTGGTAGACATCATCAGCGCACGCGCTTCCAACTGGGCTTCTAGCGTCAGCGGTACGTGAACAGCCATCTGGTCACCATCGAAGTCGGCGTTGTATGCCGCACAAACCAGCGGATGCAGTTGGATCGCTTTGCCTTCGATCAAAACAGGTTCAAACGCCTGGATACCCAGACGGTGCAGGGTTGGTGCACGGTTCAGCAATACCGGGTGTTCGCGGATCACTTCGTCCAGGATATCCCAAACTACAGCTTCTTCACGCTCAACCATTTTCTTGGCGGCTTTGATGGTGGTGGCTAGGCCACGCAGCTCCAGCTTGCCGTAGATGAACGGTTTGAACAGCTCCAGCGCCATTTTCTTCGGCAGGCCGCACTGATGCAGACGCAGGTAGGGGCCGACGGTGATGACAGAACGGCCAGAGTAGTCAACACGTTTACCCAACAGGTTCTGACGGAAACGACCCTGCTTACCTTTGATCATATCGGCCAAAGATTTCAGAGGACGTTTGTTAGAACCGGTGATCGCACGACCACGACGGCCGTTATCCAGCAGGGCATCTACCGCTTCTTGCAGCATACGCTTTTCGTTGCGCACAATGATGTCAGGCGCAGCCAGATCCAGCAGGCGTTTCAGACGGTTGTTACGGTTGATCACGCGGCGGTACAGATCGTTAAGATCTGATGTCGCGAAACGACCGCCATCCAGCGGAACCAGTGGCCGCAAGTCTGGCGGCAGTACCGGCAGCACAGTCAGGATCATCCACTCCGGTTTGTTGCCAGACTGCACGAACGCTTCCAGCAACTTGATACGCTTGGTTAGCTTTTTGCGCTTGGTTTCGGAGTTGGTTTCGTTTAACTCTTCACGCAGTTGCTCGCACTCGACTTCCAGATCCATGTTTTTCAACAGGGCCTGAATAGCCTCGGCACCCATTCTGGCGTCAAATTCGTCGCCGAACTCTTCCAGCGCATCCAGATATTGCTCTTCAGCCAAGATCTGACGGCGCTCAAGGTTGGTCATGCCGCCTTCAACCACCACGTAGGATTCGAAGTACAGCACGCGTTCGATATCACGCAGCGGCATATCCAGCAGTAAACCGATGCGCGAAGGCAACGATTTCAGGAACCAGATGTGCGCAGTCGGCGAGGCTAGCTCAATGTGGCCCATGCGCTCACGGCGCACTTTGGTTTGGGTCACTTCAACGCCACACTTCTCACAGATTACACCGCGGTGTTTTAAGCGCTTGTACTTACCGCACAGGCACTCGTAGTCTTTTACCGGCCCAAAGATACGGGCGCAGAAAAGGCCGTCACGCTCAGGTTTGAACGTACGGTAGTTAATGGTTTCCGGCTTCTTAACTTCACCGAACGACCATGAACGGATCATGTCTGGCGAGGCCAGAGCAATCTTGATCGCATCAAACTCTTCGGTCTTGGTTTGCGCTTTTAAAAACTTCAATAAGTCTTTCACGGATTGGCTCCTGTCGGAGTTAAACCTGTTGGGTATCCACAACCGCAGTAGATACCCGTGTGACCTGAACAACCACCCTCAGGCCCCTAAGGCCGGGACCCTGAGCTGGAAAAACGATTACTCGTCTTCCAGTTCGATATTGATACCGAGCGAGCGGATTTCCTTCAACAGTACATTGAAGGACTCCGGCATGCCTGGTTCCATACGGTGATCGCCATCCACGATGTTTTTGTACATCTTGGTACGGCCATTAACGTCATCCGACTTAACGGTGAGCATTTCTTGTAAGGTGTAAGCTGCGCCGTAGGCTTCCAGTGCCCACACTTCCATCTCACCGAAGCGTTGACCACCAAACTGCGCCTTGCCACCCAGCGGCTGCTGCGTCACCAAGCTGTAAGAACCGGTTGAACGGGCATGCATTTTATCGTCAACCAAGTGGTTCAGTTTCAGCATGTACATGTAACCGACAGTAACCTGGCGTTCGAACTGCTCCCCAGTACGGCCATCGTACAGCGTAATCTGACCAGAGGTTGGGATGCCGCCCATTTCCAGCAGTTGTTTGATTTCCGTCTCTTTCGCGCCATCGAACACTGGCGTTGCAATCGGCATTCCATTTTTCAGGTTCTCTGCCAGACGCAATACTTCATCGTCAGTGAAAGTGTTCAGGTCAACTTTCTGGCAAACGTCATCACCCAGATCGTAGGCCTTCTGGATGAACTCACGCAGTCTGGCCACTTCCTGTTGCTGCTTGAGCATTTGGTTGATCTTCTCACCAATGCCTTTTGCAGCCATACCCAGGTGAGTTTCCAGGATTTGGCCAATGTTCATACGTGATGGTACGCCCAGTGGATTCAGTACGATGTCTACCGGCGTGCCGTTTTCATCGTAAGGCATATCTTCGATCGGGTTGATCTTGGAAATAACACCTTTGTTACCGTGGCGACCTGCCATCTTGTCACCCGGTTGGATCTGACGTTTAACCGCCAAATAGACCTTAACGATTTTCAGCACGCCGGGTGCCAAATCATCGCCCTGAGTGATCTTGCGACGCTTGGCTTCCAGCTTCTTCTCGAAATCGGATTTCAGTTCGTCATATTGCTCCGCCAAATGTTCCAGTTGGTTTTGCTTCTCTTCCACGGTCAAGCCCAGTTCCAGCCAGCGATCGCGTGGCAGCTTACTCAATTTCTCAGCTTCAACACCGCCAGCAACCAGCACCGCGTGGATACGTGCAAACAGGCCTGCTTCCAAGATCTGTAATTCTTCAGTCAGATCTTTCTTCACCTGTTTGAGCTGCATCTCTTCAATTTCCAACGCACGCTTGTCTTTTTCCACGCCATCGCGGGTGAAGACTTGCACATCGATAATCGTACCAGAGACGCCGTTGGGGACACGCAGTGAAGAGTCTTTAACGTCGGAGGCTTTCTCCCCGAAGATCGCACGCAGCAGCTTCTCTTCCGGTGTCAGTTGAGTTTCACCCTTCGGCGTTACCTTACCAACCAGAATGTCGCCACCGGTCATTTCAGCACCGATATAAACAATCCCGGATTCATCCAGTTTGGAGAGTGCGGCTTCACCCACGTTAGGGATGTCGGCAGTGATCTCTTCAGGCCCCAGCTTGGTATCACGAGATACGCATGCCAGTTCCTGAATGTGGATAGTGGTGAAGCGATCTTCCTGCACCACGCGTTCGGAGACCAAGATGGAATCTTCAAAGTTGTAGCCATTCCACGGCATGAAAGCGACACGCATGTTTTGACCCAGCGCCAGTTCACCCAGATCTGTAGATGGGCCATCCGCCAGCACGTCGCCGCGCTCAATTGGCTCCCCCAGATTCACACAAGGTATCTGGTTGATGCAGGTGTTCTGGTTGGAACGCGTGTACTTAGTCAGGTTATAAATATCGATACCTGCTTCGCCTGGATACATCTCGTCTTCGTTAACTTTGATAACGATACGGGAAGCATCCACGTACTGGATCACTCCGCCGCGTTTAGCTACGGCGGTAACGCCGGAATCAACCGCTACAGCACGTTCCATACCGGTACCGACCAGCGGCTTGTCCACACGCAGGGTTGGTACCGCCTGACGTTGCATGTTCGCACCCATCAATGCACGGTTGGCATCATCGTGTTCCAGGAATGGGATCAGTGAAGCACCAACGGAGACAACCTGCTGGGTGGATACGTCCATATAGTCAACCTGGTCACGGCTGAACAGGCTTGATTCGCCTTTGCTGCGACAGGTAACCAGATCTTCCACGAAGCGGCCATCATCATCCAAGTTAGAGTTCGCCTGAGCGATAACAAAGTTGCCTTCTTCAATAGCAGACAGATAGTTGATTTCATCGGTCACCATACCGTCACGCACGCGGCGGTACGGGGTTTCCAGGAAGCCATACTCGTTAGTCTGTGCGTACACGGACAAGGAGTTAATCAGACCGATGTTCGGCCCTTCCGGCGTCTCGATTGGGCATACGCGGCCATAGTGAGTCGGGTGGACGTCTCGAACTTCAAAGCCCGCACGTTCGCGAGTCAGACCACCTGGACCCAGTGCGGAAATACGACGCTTATGCGTGATCTCGGACAACGGGTTGTTCTGATCCATAAATTGAGACAGTTGGCTGGAGCCGAAGAACTCTTTCACCGCCGCCGAAATCGGCTTGGCGTTGATCATATCTTGAGGCATCAGGGTGTCCAGATCGCCCAGAGACAGACGTTCTTTAACCGCACGCTCAACACGCACCAGGCCGACACGGAACTGATTCTCAGCCATTTCGCCAACGGAACGGATACGACGGTTACCCAAGTGGTCGATGTCGTCTACTTCGCCTTTACCGTTACGGATATCAATGAGCTTCTTCATCACTTCAATGATGTCGTTTTTGCTCAAGATGCCCGAGCCTTCGATCTCGTCACGCAGCAGAGAGCGGTTGAACTTCATACGGCCAACCGCAGACAGATCGTAGCGGTCTTCAGAGAAGAACAGGTTCTCGAACAGGCTTTCAGCAGCTTCGCGCGTTGGCGGCTCACCAGGGCGCATCATGCGGTAAATTTCTACCAGCGCGCTCAAGCGATCGCTGCTCGGATCGACGCGTATAGTCTCAGAGATATAGGCACCGTGATCCAGATCGTTGGTGAACAGCGTTTCGATACATTTGTGTCCCGCCTGGCTCAGTTTGGCCAGCAGATCCAGTGACAACTCCATGTTGGCGGTACAGATCAGTTCACCGGTATTGGTATCAATATAGTCCTGCGCGACCACTTTGCCCGCGATGTACTCAACCGGTACTTCAATACTGTAAATTTCATCTTTTTCGAGCTGACGGATATGACGAGCGGTGATGCGACGGCCTTTCTCTACGTAGATTTTGCCGTTAGCTTCGATATCGAAGGAAGCGGTTTCACCACGCAGGCGCTCTGGAACTAGCTCCATTTGCAGCTTGTTACCACGGATCTCGAAAGTGATTTCGTCAAAGAACAGGTCAAGGATCTGTTCAGTGGTGTAGTTCAATGCCCGCAGGATGATGGTCGCTGGCAGCTTGCGGCGACGGTCAATACGCACAAACAGGTTGTCTTTCGGATCAAACTCAAAATCCAACCATGAACCACGGTAAGGGATGATGCGTGCATTATACAGCACTTTACCCGATGAGTGAGTTTTCCCCTTATCGCTGTCAAAGAATACACCAGGACTGCGGTGCAACTGAGAGACGATAACCCGCTCAGTACCATTGATCACAAAGGTACCGTTTTCGGTCATGAGCGGTATTTCGCCCATATAGACTTCTTGTTCCTTGATGTCTTTAACCGTACCTTCCGGGGCTTCACGCTCATAGATTACCAGACGCAGTTTTACGCGCAGCGGTGCAGAGAACGTTACACCACGGATCTGGCATTCTTTGACGTCGAACACCGGCTCACCAAGACGGTAGCTAACGTATTGCAGCTCCGAATTGCCACTGTAGCTTTGGATAGGGAAAACAGAACGGAAGGCGGCTTCTAGGCCGTACTGCCCTTCTGGATCTTGCTCGATAAACTTCTGGAACGAGTCAAGCTGGATAGAAAGGAGATAAGGTATGTCCAGAACTTGTGGACTCTTACCAAAATCCTTACGAATACGTTTTTTCTCGGTATAGGAGTAAACCATAGGGTTCCTCAGCTTACTGGAAAGTCGAACCACTTTGTCCGCCCGAATAGGGAACGGCTCATGCAACACCATTTTGTCGACCGGAAAGCGGGAACACTTTCCGCAATACCTCTTTTCTATCACGCTTAAATCATTTCATTGCGCCGTGCGGCAGATTCAACTGAAGCAAAAGGGGCAGTATATTAAGTCGTCGATAGAAAAAGATATTAGGGTTAGCCAGTAGCCAAACAGTGTGAAACTCTACCGACGCCCAACAGCGCAAAAAGGCTGGTGACCAAAAAGTCACCAGCCATCGGTCTGTTAAGCCAGACTGTACTCTGAAAAGTTAAACTTATTTAACTTCAACAGAAGCACCCGCTTCTTCCAGAGATTTTTTCAAAGCATCAGCATCGTCTTTGCTGATGCCTTCTTTCAGTACTGCTGGAGCAGATTCTACTAGGTCTTTAGCTTCTTTCAGACCCAGACCAGTTGCGCCACGTACTGCTTTGATAACAGCAACTTTGTTACCGCCAACAGCAGAAAGTACAACGTCGAACTCAGTTTTTTCTTCAGCAACTTCGGCTGGACCAGCAGCAACAGCCACAGCAGCAGCAGCAGAAACACCGAATTTTTCTTCCATAGCGGAAACCAGCTCAACAACATCCATGACGGACATAGCGGCAACGGCTTCCAGGATTTGGTCTTTAGTGATAGACATAACAATTGTTCCTAAAATTCAGAAATAGTTTAAATACGTTGGCAAAGGCTAAGAAAGAGAGTGGCTTATGCCGCTTCTTTCTGATCGCGCAGTGCAGCCAGAGTGCGAACCAGTTTGCCAGCAGCGGCTTCTTTCATGGTTGCCATCAGGCGTGCGATCGCTTCATCGTAAGTAGGCAGTGTCGCCAAGCGGTCAATTTGTGCCGCAGGGATCAACTCACCTTCAAAGGCCGCAGCTTTAACCTCGAATTCTGCATTCGCTTTTGCGAACTCTTTGAACAGACGAGCAGCAGCGCCCGGGTGTTCACTAGAGAATGCAATCAAGGTAGGACCGACAAACGTGTCTTTCAGGCATTCGAATGGAGTGCCCTCAACTACGCGACGCATCAGAGTGTTGCGAACAACACGCATGTAAACGCCAGCTTCACGACCTGCTTTACGCAGTTCAGTCATTTTATCAACGGTAACGCCGCGAGAATCCGCAACAACCGCAGACAGCGCGCCTTTGGCTACTTCGTTGACTTCAGCAACAATCGCTTGTTTGTCTTGAAGATTTAATGCCATTAGCTTTTTGCTCCTGGATTAGCCGGGGAACATCCCCGGGAACTCACTTCACTCAGCACCCGGTGAAAAATAAGGCGTTGAGCGCTTTAATACGGTGAGCAGAATCCAGTAAAGACCATAAAAAAATTCTTTAGGCTCTGTCACCGTCTACGCAGGAAGGATTAAGTACCTTTCGATACACCTGCGGTCTTGGACGGAGGCCTGGATAGGCCAGGCTCCAACCGAAAATTATTTTTGCTTCACTATGGAAAGGCTAATAGCGAAACCTTGGGGCATAGGATTCTAGACAAAACCCAACCCCAAGTCAAAGCGATAATCGCGAGGCGATCAGTTCGCTACAGCAGTCAAGCCGCTTTGATCGATAGCAACGCCAGCACCCATGGTGGTGGAAAGGCTAACTTTCTTGATGTACGTACCTTTAGCCTGAGATGGTTTTGCTTTTTTCAGCGCAACCAGCAGGGCCTCCAGGTTTTCTTTTAGCTTGTCTGACTCGAAATCAACCTTACCGATAGTGGTATGGATGATGCCATTTTTATCGTTACGGTAACGAACCTGCCCTGCTTTAGCGTTTTTCACCGCTTCAGCAACGTTCGGAGTCACAGTACCTACTTTCGGGTTTGGCATCAGGCCACGTGGCCCCAGGATCTGGCCCAGTTGACCAACAACGCGCATTGCATCCGGAGAAGCAATAACAACGTCGAAGTTCATTTCGCCTTTCTTGATCAAGTCTGCCAGATCGTCCATACCTACCAGCTCTGCGCCCGCGGCTTTAGCTGCTTCGGCGTTAGGGCCTTGAGTAAATACTGCAACGCGAACGCTACGACCAGTGCCGTGTGGCAAAACGGTAGCGCCACGGACGTTTTGATCAGATTTACGCGCGTCGATACCCAGATTAACGGATACATCAACGCTTTCTACAAATTTAGCGGTAGCCAGCTCTTTCAGCAGAGCAACGGCTTCAGTGATGTCATACTGTTTAGTCGCATCAACTTTGTCACGGATCACACGCATGCGCTTGGTCAGCTTAGCCATCTCTTAATCCTCCACTACCAAACCCATGGAATGAGCAGTACCTTCGATGGAGCGAATCATCGCTTCAACGTCTGAACCAGTCATATCCGCAGCTTTGGTTTCTGCGATTTCACGTACCTGAGTACGCGTCACTTTACCGACTTTGTCTTTGTTCGGCTTGCCGGAACCAGACTTGATACCAGCCGCTTTTTTCAGCAAAACTGCTGCTGGCGGGGTTTTAGTCACAAAAGTGAAGGAGCGATCAGAATAAACGGTAATAACAACCGGGATCGGCAGACCTTTTTCAACGCTGTCAGTCTTAGCATTGAACGCCTTACAGAACTCCATGATGTTAACACCTTGCTGACCCAGAGCAGGGCCGACTGGCGGGCTTGGGTTAGCCATACCGGCTGCGACTTGCAGCTTAACGTAGGCTTGTACTTTCTTGGCCATTTAAACTTCCTCGATTTGGGTAGTATCGCCTCTTAAGAGGCTTCCCGTGTTCACCTCGCTCAAGACCATCAAGCAAGGCATCTAAAAACAAGAGGCGCGAAATTGTAGTTGAATTTCATGCCCCTGACAAGTGGGAAAACGCCGCCAGCTATTGATCAACTCTCAACCTTTTTCAACCTGGCTAAAGTCCAGTTCCACCGGTGTCGCACGGCCAAAGATAGAAACAGAAACTTTCAGGCGGCTCTTCTCGTAATCCACTTCTTCGACCACACCGTTAAAGTCAGCAAACGGGCCATCGTTAACGCGAACCAGTTCACCTGGTTCAAACAGTGTTTTCGGACGCGGCTTATCACCCACCTGTTGCAGGCGATTCATGATCGCACCCACTTCTTTATCGCTGATCGGTGCCGGACGGTCTGAAGTACCGCCGATAAAGCCCATGACGCGTGGAACGCTACGCACCAAGTGCCAACTGGCGTCATTCATTACCATCTGCACCAATACATAGCCAGGGAAGAACTTGCGCTCGCTCTTACGACGTTGACCACCACGGATTTCAACCACTTCTTCCGTAGGCACCATCACTTCGCCGAACAGCTCTTCCATATCGTACAGTTTGATATGTTCACGCAGCGATTGCGCTACGCGACCTTCAAAACCGGAAAACGCCTGAACGACGTACCAGCGTTTTTTTGGAGCTTCAGACATTTTAGAACCTCAGGCCAGTAATAAACGAGACCAAACGAACCAGAACACCATCCAGCCCCCACAGAATCATTGACATCACGGCAGTTACCGCAGCAACAATCAACGTAGTATGTAGCGTTTCCTGACGAGTTGGCCAAATCACTTTACGCACTTCGGTTCGCGCTTCGCGCGCAAACGCAACTGTGGCTTTGCCTTTGGTGGTCATCAGCGCCACTGCACCTGCAACGGTGATGATCAGCACAACTGCCAGCGCACGCAATGGCAGGCTTAAATCACGATAGTAATAATTACCGACGATAGCCACAACCAACAGAATGGCAACGTTCAGCCACTTAACCGCTTCCAGGCAGCGCCCGCTCCCTTGAGCCTCGGTATTCGCACTCATAAACCAACCTGTTACAATAATCCAAACCAAACCGATCAGATACTGTTTTGCCAGTATCTCGGCGTATACGCTATGACACATTAGCCACACACTTTAAGAGCCTATCTCACCAATGATTGTGACTGCAAGATCGCTGGTGAGATAGGTTCTTGTTCACAGCGTAGAAAAAGGGCATCAAATGATGCCCTTTTACCGCGCGTCGCGTCAAAAGTTATCAGCGATTAAGCGATAACTTTAGCAACAACACCGGCACCAACGGTACGACCGCCTTCACGGATGGCAAAACGCAGGCCGTCATCCATCGCGATTGGGTGGATCAGGGTGACTTTCATGTTCACGTTATCACCTGGCATGACCATCTCGACACCTTCTGGCAGCTCAATGGTGCCGGTTACGTCAGTGGTACGGAAGTAGAACTGCGGGCGGTAACCTTTGAAGAATGGCGTGTGCCGGCCACCTTCCTCTTTGCTCAGGATGTACACCTCTGAATCAAACTGAGTATGAGGCTTAATGGAGCCTGGTTTAGCCAGAACTTGACCACGTTCGATATCTTCACGCTTGATACCACGTAGCAGAACACCCACGTTCTCACCCGCACGGCCTTCGTCCAGCAGTTTGCGGAACATTTCAACGCCGGTACAGGTAGACTTAACGGTGTCTTTGATACCAACGATTTCAACTTCTTCGCCAACTTTGATGATGCCGCGCTCAACACGACCAGTAACAACGGTACCACGACCAGAGATGGAGAATACATCTTCGATCGGCAGCAGGAACGGCTTGTCGATAGCACGCTCTGGCTCTGGGATATAAGAATCCAGTGCTTCAGCCAGCTCAATGATTTTAGCTTCCCACTCCGCATCGCCTTCCAGCGCTTTCAGCGCAGAGCCACGAATCACCGGCAAGTCATCACCAGGGAAGTCGTAAGCAGACAGCAGTTCACGAACTTCCATTTCTACCAATTCCAACAATTCTTCATCATCAACCATATCGCACTTGTTCATGAATACGATGATGAAAGGAACGCCAACCTGACGACCCAGCAGGATGTGCTCACGGGTCTGAGGCATTGGGCCGTCAGTCGCAGCAACTACCAAGATAGCACCGTCCATCTGAGCAGCACCGGTGATCATGTTTTTCACGTAGTCGGCGTGCCCTGGGCAGTCAACGTGCGCGTAGTGGCGTGTCGGGGTGTCATATTCAACGTGAGAAGTGTTGATGGTGATACCACGCGCTTTTTCTTCTGGTGCGTTATCAATCTGGTCGAAAGCGCGTGCGGAACCGCCGTAAGTTTTAGCCAAAACGGTGGTGATCACGGCAGTCAGGGTGGTTTTACCGTGGTCAACGTGGCCGATAGTACCGACGTTAACGTGCGGTTTTGTACGTTCAAACTTTTCTTTAGACATCGATTGTCCCTCTAAGACACGGATAAATCGGTGGTATCACCACATCAACCAAGCATTTGCTCATTGAATTCAGAACAGAAAGAAAATCATAGGCAAGAAGAGTGAGAAGTGGTGCTAATAGGCAGATTCGAACTGCCGACCTCACCCTTACCAAGGGTGCGCTCTACCAACTGAGCTATATCAGCACGTGTTGGAGCGGGCAGTGGGAATCGAACCCACATCATCAGCTTGGAAGGCTGAGGTAATAGCCATTATACGATGCCCGCATCCTGGAACTCGGCTACCAGATTTTTCTGTAAAATTTAGGGATAGAGCAAGATTGTTTGTCACTTGGCTCTTATCTTTCGAGCCGACTGTGTTTAGCGCAGCAAAACCGAACCTCGCTAAATATTTTTCGCCTTTCCCTTTCGCATTGAACTAACTGCTGCGAGATTTACCGCGCTTTAGTCAATTGCCAAAGGCAAGATTTGGTGGTGGGGGAAGGATTCGAACCTTCGAAGTCTGCGACGGCAGATTTACAGTCTGCTCCCTTTGGCCGCTCGGGAACCCCACCAACTTCTAATTATTGCAACTTGAATGGTGCCGGCTACCGGAATCGAACTGGTGACCTACTGATTACAAGTCAGTTGCTCTGCCAACTGAGCTAAGCCGGCATCAAGTGCAGTGCATTCTAGGTAGAGCTGGCGGCCTATGCAACAAAAAAATTGCGTTACGCGCACTTTCGCTCATAAATCAGCCGATTTTGCATACTGTCTTGCAATTCATTGTCCACGACGTACAAACATTCATCAATCGCAGTCATCACTCTGTACAATTTTGCTCACCTTTTACCAGCGTTGCACCACCTCTTATTATCCGTGTTGGTCGTCCCAAATCGATTAAGTCGGGGTGCCAAACCGTGAACGGGATCAATACACCAGAAAAGTGAAATCTACCCTGCGCCAAAGCATTAACGGCCATCAAACCCCACCTCTGTTGCCACCGCCGCACGCTTTAACATTCTGGCTCAGTTATTGCTTTCTTCATGATGCCCCCTTCATCTAGGAGAAATGACCGATGAAAAGTGTGTTGATAAACGCCGCCACGCTGCCCATTTACCACGATATACTGTCCCACCTGTTGACTGATGCAGTCACACATGGCACTTCGATGGGCTATGACACGCAGATCCTGCATGAAGATACCGAAAGCTATTTCCACAACCTGAAACCGACGCTCACCAAGGGGAGAATGCTGCTACGGAACGCAGTGTCATCGGTACCATGCAACTGGCACTGTGTCCAAAGCCCAACGGCCCCAACCATGTGAAGGTTTAAAAGCTGTTGGTTCATAGCCACACGCAACATCACAGCCTGTTGTACCGGATCCACCTCAGAAACGCTGTACCACTGCTGTCTGGGAGATCTGCCCGACTATGCCACCATCCCGATGGCTACTATCACCCGACGGTGATTTATTACCAATGTCTGTTCGTGATTAACCAGCTTTCCCGCACTATCACCAACTAGTGCGAAAACGGTATCACGGTTCCTGGATACCGCTGCACAATTGACATAAACTGCTGCAATCGACAACTTTTCGAAAAAAGTCTACGCCAAATACGCAGCTATCTATAATATGCAGCTTGTTTATTATCTGGAGTTGGCGTCCTACCGCCTTTCCCAACCTGCGTTAACAGGCAGAATTTGGCTTATGATAAAAAGAGATCAATATTTAGCGACGCCTTATCTTCAGTTCGATCGTACCCAGTGGGCTGCATTGCGAGATTCGGTGCCGCTGACGTTGTCAGAAAAAGAGATCCTTAAACTGAAAGGGATTAACGAAGATCTCTCTTTGGATGAAGTGGCGCAGATTTATCTGCCGCTGTCGCGACTGCTGGACTTCTATATCAGCTCTAACCTACGCCGACAGGCGGTTCTCGAACAATTCCTCGGCACTGACGGGCAAAAAATTCCCTATATCATTGGCATTGCTGGCAGCGTCGCCGTGGGTAAGAGCACCACCGCACGCCTGTTGCAGTCGCTACTCAGCAGCTGGCCGGAGCACCGCAGCGTAGAGCTGATCACTACCGACGGATTCTTGCACCCCAACAAGGTGCTGAATGAACGCGGACTAATGAAGAAAAAGGGGTTCCCGCAATCTTACGATATGCGTAGTATGGTAAAATTCGTTTCAGAAGTGAAATCCGGTGCCAAACACGTAACGGCTCCGGTTTATTCGCATCTGATTTATGATGTAGTGCCTGATGGCAATAAGGTTATCGAACAACCGGATATTCTTATTCTGGAAGGACTCAACGTATTGCAGAGTGGGATGGATTATCCCCACGATCCGCACCGTGTATTTGTTTCCGACTTCGTTGATTTTTCAATCTATGTCGATGCGCCGGAAACATTACTGCAAAACTGGTATATCAACCGCTTCCTGAAATTCCGTCAGGGGGAGTTCTCCAACCCTGATTCTTATTTCCATAACTACTCTAAACTACCGGAGCCTGAAGCAGTCAATATCGCTACAAATCTATGGAATGAGATTAATGGCTTGAATTTGCAGCAAAACATACTGCCGACGCGTGAGCGAGCAAGCCTGATTATGACCAAGAGCGCCAACCATGCAGTAAAGAGCGTACGCTTAAGAAAATAATCCATAGAAATACGAGGGGACTTCTGTCCCCTTAATTAAAATCTTTATTCCGCGCTGCGCAGAGATATTTCCCCACCAATAAAGGGTTTAATCACCCCCTGTTGATCGAGCAATAAAGCCCCCTGCTGATCGATGCCTCTAGCAATGCCAAAGATCTGCTGTTCACCAATCAGCAACTTGATCGGCCGATCAATAAAGTTATCTAATGAGTGCCAACGCGCTACAAATGGCGTCAGTCCATCATTTTCAAACTGCTTCAACGACTGTCGCAGCTCATTGAGCAGGGTAGCGGCAAGCTCATTGCGATCGATGCTAATCCCTGCCTCCTGTAGGTTGATCCACCCCTGATTAATGGCGTCAGCATTGGTACCGCACATCGCCAAGTTTATGCCAGCTCCCATCACCAGATGAGCCGCATCACCAGTTTTTCCTGTCAATTCGACCAGGATACCCGCCAATTTACGATCGTTAAGATACAAATCATTCGGCCACTTAACCCGAACATCCTCCGCACCTAGACGCTGTAAGACTTCAGCCATCACAATACCAATCACCAGGCTAAGCCCCATAGCAGCAGCTGGCCCCTGTTCCAAACGCCAGAACATCGATAGATATAGGTTAGTGCCAAAAGGTGAGACCCACTGTCGCCCGCGGCGGCCACGGCCAGCCTGCTGATACTCGGCAATACAGGCGTCACCGGACTGAAGCTTACAGATACGATCCAGCAAATATTGATTGGTTGAATCCACTACCGGCAACACAGTCACACGTTTGTCTTCCAGCAGCTTGAGAATACGATCGGCTTCCAGCAATTGAATCGGGTTTGGAAGACTGTATCCCTTACCTGGCACGGTGAATACATCCACCCCCCACTCGCGGATAGTCTGGATATGCTTGTTAATCGCCGCCCGACTCATACCCAACGACTCACCGAGATGTTCCCCTGAATGGGAGCCGCCATCAGCTAACAGCGCAATCAGCTTCAACGGCACCTTGCTGTCTTTCATGACAACACCTCCACTGCATTCAACTCACCCATCACGCCGATAAAACGCACCTCAGGCTCCAACCATACATCGAATCTGGACGCTACTGTGTTACGCACATGGCGCGCCAGAGCGACGACATCCTGGCTGGTAGCATTATCCGCATTTACCAAAACTAACGCCTGATGGCGATGTACGGCAGCCCCGCCTACCCGATATCCCTTCAACTCGCATTGATCGATTAGCCAACCCGCAGCCAACTTAACCTGTCCATCTGCCTGCGGATAATGTGGCATACCCGGATACTGAGATATCAGTGATGCAGATTTCTCTGCACTCACCAGCGGATTTTTGAAGAAGCTGCCAGCATTCCCGATCTCACGGGGATCAGGCAGCTTACTGCGACGCATCGCACAAACGGAATCGAATATTTGACTCGGTGTCACAGTTACCGGATCAAGCTTAGTTAAATCTCCATACTCAAGCATTGGCCGCCACTTCTTGCTCAAGCACAAGCCAAGACCAACGATAATGTGTCCAGTCTGAAATTGATGTTTAAAAATGCTCTCACGGTAACCAAAACCACACTCAGCTACCGGGATACGATCAATAGCGCCGGTAAATAAATCCAAGAGATCGACATATTCACAAACGTTTTTCAATTCGATGCCGTAAGCACCGATATTCTGAATCGGTGCAGACCCCACTAAACCCGGGATCAGCGCCAGGTTTTCCAACCCGGCAATACCAACTTGCAGAGTGTGACAAACCAGATCGTGCCAATTCTCACCTGAGCCGACATGGAGGTGCCACGTATCCAGTTCCTCTCTGATATCTATGCCTTTTAATTGGTTGACCATCACCGTACCGGCAAAGTCTTCAAGAAACAGCACGTTGCTTCCCTCGCCGAGCACCAGCAGTGGCAGTGGCAGTGGCAGTGGCATCTGGCGCTTTTGCGTTTGTTGCCAGACTTTGAGCATTAATTCAATTCTATCTGCCAGAACCAGATGCGCTGCGTTGACCGGGAGCGCAAAAGTATTGTGATGTTTTAAAGACACGCTTTCAATAGACATAATGTTCAATACCCATACGGAAATAATCTTCCACCTAGTCTACTCGATTCGACGCTTGTCGCTAATATTTGTTTTTAACTACTGCTATTTTAATCAGAATAATATCTGATGGAATACGGACTTTTCTTATTTAATCAGCGTTTTTTATATAAGGTAGGGGCGCTATAGATATAATTAATTATAAATCAATCACTTATAATGTGTGTCGCCATCAATATATATACTTCAGTTTATTTAAATATATTAAATATCTTATTATTATGGATAGATGCTAGTCTTAATATTCCTTAAATAAATAGATAAATACCGATTAGCTTATTTTTATCATAACAAAAAAACCATGGTAATGCCGATCGTTTAAGAGTACTTGAACGATCCTGCCAGTAAGAGACAATCCGGGATCAGTCCTCTGCTCCAGGATTTGGTGATGCCTCCAATGAGTTGAACATGTATTTTTCAATGAAAGCCCTGATGACCTTTTCGTGGAGTTCGACAGAGCGCGAAAAACAAATTATCTTGCGAGTCAGTCGTTTGATGCGGGTGCGCAATGTCAGATTATTGCGTTCAATACGCTGAGTAAAAATTTTTCCCGTCAGAGGCTTATCCTTCGGGACTGCTCTGCCATAACTGCCCCAGTCATCGCTGGTAAACATACCGACAGTAAAGCCAGTAACGCCAGTCCCTCCCGGTGGAGTTGCCAGGGCATTACGCCATTGCCCGACACACTCAATCAGCATCAGCAGTTAGTGAGAGGGCTGAACCGATAATTCGGTGTGCATATAAATCAACGACAAGTGCGAGATAGCCCCATTTGTCCTACAGGCGAATAAAACTGATATCGCTGTACCAGACGCGATTTAATGCGACTGGGTTAAACTGCCGACGCAATAAGTTTGGCAAGGCCGGGCTGCTGTCATGGTTTATCCGGTCGCGGTGTTTAACCGGCGGACTACGTGTCAGCGTGCATTCCTTACATCAGGCTTCGAGCCAGCCATCGGCCTGCATCAACCCCACTCTGACGCAGCATCTGGCTGATTGTTCGGCTACCTGCGGCACCACAACTGAGAACATGACATGTTCTCACCCGACTTCTTATTCCGACACGTCGTACATCAATGGGCCGCTTCACCTGTGCCTAATCAACGCTACAGTGAACACCGAACAAATTACAGAGAACCCATATGGGCCACTTTGCTTTCAGCCATGTGATTAGCGCGAGCGTTTTCCGGGGTGGAGTGCTCATCAGCACGGCAGCCTGCTTTAGTATTGCTTTTTCCATCTCAAGACGCTATATCTGCGCTTTAAGCTGCTGAATTTCACGTTACTCAGGCGTAATAGCATTCCCAACCGACTCAATACCCTGAAGCGCTTGCTTATACAGTCGTATCCATTGACGCAAAGGATCAGGATTGAGTTCGTGTGCCTGGACGAGTTCACCGGCATCGCGCTGGTCATTAACAACCTGCTCGATAGCGTCGAGTTTGAACTCCGGGGAAAATGTGCGTTTGGTTCGACGAGTTTTGATCATTCATCACCTCATGTTCACTGTTTAACACTAACAGGATTTAGACGTGTCCTGAATTACTGATCCACTACAGTTCCGACTCCAAACTGCCACAGTAAACCGTTCACTCTCGGTAACACACAAAGCAAAAAGCCCCATGCTTTCGCATGAGGCTTTCTACTTTATTTGATGCCTGGCAGTGTCCTACTCTCACATGGGGAGACCC
>WHPZ01564347.1:0-15857 GCA_016617965.1 Macrosiphum rosae
TGAAATTATTTGTTACCTAATTAGAACATTT
Source organism: Macrosiphum rosae (assembly GCA_016617965.1). Classification (NCBI taxonomy): domain Eukaryota; kingdom Metazoa; phylum Arthropoda; class Insecta; order Hemiptera; family Aphididae; genus Macrosiphum; species Macrosiphum rosae. The sequence continues at coordinate 32 of WHPZ01564347.1, forward strand.
GATTAATTATTAGGTGTTTAATTAAATTTTTCAGTTTTCATGAATAATCCAAGTTAGATAACTTATTATTTACATTTGAACAAAAAAGTTTTTTAATCTATAAAAAAAAACTAACTTCTAACTTCTAGTCTAACTTAAGTTACTATTTTCATCAAACTAACTTCTAACTAACTAAGTTAGAAATTTGGACAGTTTCAGAAACTAACTTATATTCTAACTTAGTTAGTTTTTTTATTAAAGTAACTTAACTTCAACTAGTTGAAAAAAATTACTAACTTGCCCAGCTTTGGTTGAACCTTTCAATTTCACACATATCACGGTACAAATCCTTATTTTTCTATCTCCTTTTTCATTTTATTTGGCTACATATTGTTAACTTAATTACAACGATGATTTAAATGTGCATATGTAATGATTTTAAAGACCATTATAAATATAATATCATGTAAGACTGAGTATACATTAATTTTTCATCATAAAACTTTAACAGATAAGAAAGGTTTTGTGATGAGATTTCAAGAACAATCTTGTGTAGATAATAAACGAATATGCAATACGCAATTTATTTAGCGTTGAGAACTTTCTACAAATAATTTGTTTTTATATTGGCATTAATAAAAAAATTGAAATTTGAAAGTTAGTAAAACAGTTCTAAAATGAGTTAGGTATTTATAATATTGAGATATTATTATTCACTCGAACACTATATTATCAATTATACCGTAAAATCGTCGAATTAGATATTAAGTATAGTTCGGCAGGTTTAAATACGAAAAATATGTCGTTCAAAATAATATAATTCAGTATAATAATTTTAACGTCGATATCTGGAATATTTTTCAATCTCAAACTCAATTGTATGATTCCCTTGAAATAATAAATTACCAGTGTAATAAAAACCGATAGGTTAGATATCTCGAACTTTTTCCTGTTGACTTTTCCCTCGAGTTTCGACGCAACGAGAAACATAACTGTGTTGCAGATTTTTTATGCTTTATAATACTGTAAAACGTTATAATATGCACTCGGACAAAGAGTACGTTGCTATTATAATATATTATGTTGATATTCCAGGGTGAAATATTGTTATATGACAATTTTGTTATTTTTAAATACGAATTATGTTTCGTATAAAACATTGTTTGAACACGTCAGACTTAACACGAAGAGCACACCTGCGTGTACCTAACCTACTATTATACTTGACGAAATTAACAGTTTCGAGTTTCGCTCGGATTGTACTTTAATATCCACTTTGCAGTACACGAGTACGGCACGATTTTGACATTGGGGCAAAGGTACTTATTGTTAGGAGCCAAGAACAAATCGACTTTGTACCAACAATTATTTAACAATTAGTCTGTACACGTTTTAGACTTTTGTACTTACGACAACACTGTCAGCTGCTATTCGCCGTACGCTTTGTGAATTTCAAAATGTCTGTGTTTTTGGAAGCGTGTTGATGCGCACTAAAATATTACATTTACTCATTGGCGCAACTAGGAGGGGGGGGGGGTGCTTTAGATCCGTAGCCCCCCTTAAAAATTCGTTTAAAAATTTGAAAAAAAAAAAGGTATAATCTGTCGAGTTACAATAAATTATAACACAATAATAATTTGTATAATATAACATTTTGTTCTTTATAACGTTGAATTGGATGTGTTGAATTTAATTTAGTAGAATTGTAATTTGTTTTGTTTTAGTGGTTAATACAGGCAAATAATGGTGTTAGGTCCCATTTAGTCCCAAAAAAAACATCGAGCAACCCCTTGTTCAAATGTCTAGTTTCACCAATATGTATTTACTGCGCATACGTGGACACGGTGATACTGAATAATTTTAGTATAAATAAAAAAACAAAACATGAGCGGAACATTTTTTCATCTGTCTTAGAAACAAAATATTAGAAGTCTTCTATTAAATTGTTAGGCTTTTGTACAAAACAAATACAATTTTATTGATATTTATAGAATAAAAAACTAAAATAAAGTCAAAATATTTGGGTAATGTTATGGTGTATAGAAAATGTTAATATAAACATTCAGTCAAAATTGCATGTACCTAAGGTCATTTGTTTAAGAGTTGCACCAAAAACCAAAATCGATTTTTTCCAAAACAGATTTTGCTTACAAATTCCCGTTTTTCCTTAATTTTTCTTTTGTTTTTCACGGTGATTTGAAAACTACTGGAAAATTTTTACTTTTGACCCTTCTAAGTACCAACTACATTCACATTCCTATCAGAAAAGATACTGTTAAAGAAAATCTAAGCATTTTTACTGACCTAAAAGGTGATGACAAACACAAAAAAAAAAAACACACATCATTGTAAAATCAATACATTTATCGTTTCACTCAGAATCTAAAATTAAACATTAAAGGTGAATATTTATGAAATAATACTTTGTTACGTAAACTTATTTAATATTTTAATGTAGATTTAAAACAGATTTTACAATGTGTTTTTTTTTAATTTTTTTTTTAAATTTTTATACCTATTTTTTTTATATAACTGTACAGCAGAGTGAGTGAGCGACACACTCTTACCCACCTTTTTTCTTTTTTTTATTATTTAAAGTAGGTTATTATTTACAGCATCCAAATCATTTTTATTGAAACGTATTAAATTAAAAATAATAATTATATTATAATGTTTTGATAGATGACAATGACAATAATGTTGACAACATTATTTTTTAACGACTCACGTAATTTATTTATTTATCCAGGAATAATAAATAATAAAATAATAATATTCATAATTCATTCTTCTTTATAAATTATATTACACTAAAGATTATAGTAAAATCGTTTAATTTTATTATGCAAAATTTCAATAACTGTAGGTCTTTAAAAATAATATATATCTATCTATGTAAATGAAAATTAAATAATATATATTTTAAATCAAACCGTTTAAGAACATCTGGACCAATTTAGGTCATTTAAAAAAAATGTTTGTAATACCTAGTCCAACTAATATTTTTAAGGAAAGAAAAATTGGAAAAATTCACGGGAAATTGGAAATTGTTTTGCAAAACTGAAAGTGTGTTTTTGACTGTCCCGGTCATATACACTTGATTATGCTGCCTGTTTTGTTTTTATCATCAAATATTTGATCTAGAAGGGGTCACTTTTTTGTATGGATACTATGTATGTATATAGGTATGTAACTTGATAAGAACATTTTACGCCGTTATATTATTGCTCGTTGTGCAACCATGGTAGGCAGTAGCTCTAGAGTCTATTAATAGCATACACAACACAATTTTAAATACTGATTAGAATACGTTATTTCATTTGTCAGGAATTTCTGTTACACTCACACTGTATCTATACTAGGTATAAAACTATATTATATAACTCAAAGTATGGAATACGATCAGTTCTCCAATATTTGGCAGAAGTGCATGTGAATTATCAAGTGTTTTTGTATTTTTTTTTTATAGTGCGTCTGTGTGTATCAACTAATTGGAACCTAGTTTTCCAAATTTGGAACCTCATACTTTTCCCGGGAAAATTATTTTTCTGTTGGGTGGGGGGCCAATTTCACGTAGCCCAACACTTTGTCATATCATCTTCAAATCTTCACCAATATTTTGGAACTTATTTTTAACTAAGATGTCTTATTGAAACCTTTATTCCTAAATTTGAAACCTCATACATTTCACTGAATGTCAAATTATGAATAATAACTTATTATGTGTAATATTATGTATTATATATTATATAAGATATCGAATATAAATTACCTATTGTTATAGGTATCTTACCCATTTACCCATCCATCAACTATTATTCGGTGAAACCTATTAAAATATAAAAATTAATAGAAGAGAAAAACATAATAAATCTTGCAAATAAAAATAAATTATTAACAACTTGATCATATATTTTATAAAAATCGCAGTATTACTGCTAAATTATTATAATTATAACGTAGAAAACAATTTTCATTTGCTTTAAAATATTATTTTTTTATTTTTATAATCTTTTATTTTTCGAATAAAGGAAATATTCCATAATAATATGTACTAATGTATAATATACGTTTGTTGAAAAATTAAACTTCGAGCAACTCACCGAAATCATGCTGTAACTAATACAATTAGGTTGGATAAGGGTTTAAATAATATTAATTATGTATAATATTACGTAATAGGGAAATGGAAAATATTTAGAATAAATTACCTATTATTATTTGTATTTACACACATTCCCACCCTCCACCCATCATTTTAAGTGGGTAACATTCACCAATATTTTTATACTGTCATGATGTGGAAATTAGTTTTCCAAATGTGGAACATCAAATTATTTTTTAACCTACTTGAACAATTTTTAACCTGCTTTTCTCTACAAAATTGACATTTTAAAACCAGGAGGCCAACTTCTCCTAGTGTCTAGCTGAAAATGTTGTCCTATCGGTTCCAGGCTTGTGGAAATATTTAACATCATATTATAGGAACTATTAGTGACCTGAAAAAAGTTTTAGGATATAGGTATTTTCAAGTTAATGTGGATTGGTAGTTTTTTGGCAATGTCATTTGTAAATGCCACGGACACTTACGTTCTGCACGTCAAGCTACCTATACAAAAACAATAAGTATTGTTATATCATGTGTAATATATAAATTATGTTTATTAATGCAAGCTGCTTAGACAACATAATTACATAGCTATACAGGCATATAACAATTTAAAATGAGAAAAATAACAATAACAACAACTAGTAAATTATAAATTATTTTAAATTTACAACTCATGGATACCTATAATACAGTAGGTGTCCTTAAAACAGATAAAATATAGCAGACATTATGCACTTATAATATTGTATCATACTCAAATGATATTATGGTGAATATTATACAGTGATATGTTAATCATGTACGTTTACATTGCAATAAAATTACAATTTATGACTTCCCAATAATACTGCAATAATAATAAATATTATTATTATGACAAAGCATGTGTACATATACAGGATGGTTCAAGGAGCACGCACGCTCACCACCATTGTACCCTTCGGATATGCGTTCATATGAATTCTGTTTTTTTTTTCATCAATGTAGACCATATTTTCAAATAAGTTTGTGAAGTTCAACAACTGAGAAATTACCCGTTCGAATCTCGATATAGATACATCAAAGTTTTCAAAAACATCATCTCTTTGACAATAGCAGCAAAAAGTCAGCCAGTACAGTAATTCGAAAGAACAGTTTCTGTGTTATAAAACTTTACAAACTTATTTGCAAATAATATGATCTAGGCGTATACTAGAAATTCTAAAATCAGAATTTTAACAAATGTATTAGGCCATATCAAATATTGAATAGGACAGGGACGAGGATGCTACTGGTACAATTTCAACATGTAACTACAACGTTCAAACGTACCTATACATATAATATACCATTGGGACATTGCATATTGTCACCGCGTTTTAAATCATTGGAATATACTATAATATTAGTTTAATATTACTATACATATCAAACTAATCTCATCGTTCGGGTTTTTCAACGCCGAGTGATTTGACGGTATATTATAATATATTTATATCCGTGTGCGGGGCCGCGTGCTGAATTAAAAACGCACATCGTAGTCTTCCACAACGTCGAGTGGGAACTATTGTAGATAATAATAATATGAAACTTATCGCAAATACATGTGTACTCGTAGATGTATATATATAATATATTATATAGATCACAATGCGACGATTACGGCAATGGCGTTCGCATTACGCGCGTGTCATAAAATACGATGTCTGTTCATTCTTGTGTGCGGTGATGCTAAAACGGAGTATATATATATATTATTGTAATACGCATATACATAAATATATGTTTTAAACTACAGCGGTTTTGTATATCCAAGCGGTGAACTCGGATACGACGCCTCCACGAAAAAAAAATAACCAAAACACACAGTTATAGTAATAACAATGATAACTACGCCGTTCTATGTGAAAGCTAGTCGCTCTTGCGAGCTGTCGTCCGTGAACTTAACGTATACATTATACAGACTTCGTGGTTATCATATATACATACGTATATATATTATTATTATTATTATATATATACTCACAATAATAATAATAATGAATTCAACGCGAAAATACCAAACTTCCGGCACGGCGGAAGTTGAGCGTTCGGCCTCTATAACCGTTGTTGCCATTGAATATTATCATGCAACATAATATTATTATACCAAAAATCGACAACCGCAATCGTTTACGACCGCACTGGTGACATATTATATTGTACGTCATATCAATATGTATATGTATGGTTATATGTATGCAGGACTGAAACCAACCCGACGGTCGATTACGCAGACACCCACCTGCGAGAACCTCACCGACGAGTTGCCGAAAACATATTAAGGGCAAGAAGACTGTGCCTACACAATTCATTATTGTAAGAGAGTGATTTTCAGTTGTTTCGACGTTTTCTAACATCGACTGTTGGTCGGCATAATAATTCACGATAACGACATTGTAAGACTATTGAGCAATAGTCGTCAATAGTTGGATAGTATAAATATGTAATTCAATTAGGTACCTTTATGTCATATGGATCGCATATTTGAAATACGATTGTTATATTTTATCCGAAAGCACAAACCTCAGACGTCTCAAATAAACCACGAGTTTCATTTATTATAATACATGATTTATGACCATCGAAAATGTGACGGTATCAGTTTTATCATAGTTATTTACCTCCACCTATATAACGATAGCGCAACGTCGATGTCGAATCACTTGAATATTATGGTGTGTGTAGGTCTAACATATAGTGATAAAAGTTCAAATAAAAGATCACTCCATTAGTCTTGGAGCATCACGATCAACGTTGAATTACTACTCCGAGTACAAACAATGAGTTATTGTGTTTAAAACCATTTATCTTTGAGATTTATCGATTAGTAGAGGTCAGTAAAAATAACAAGAAATTGAATACAATTGGCGATAAACGCCTGGTAAAATCAAACATTATAGAAAAAACATGGAAATACAGTTGAAGCTATTATAATGCGCGAGATACCCGAAAAAATTTGCTTAAATATTCTATATTAATTTTTGCATTTAGGACTTATCGATACTATAACTAACGTTATTATAAATATGTACCATATTATGTCCATATAATATATTAGTTTATACATAATAGATGAATTTATTAATATTACGAGCTCCTAAATATTCGCTATTATTTTAATTTCAACAAAATCATTTAATGAAATTATCGATTATTATAAATCGTATATCATATTATATAGAACCAAAATCTACTCACGTTTACCAAAATGTAAAACTATAACAAATATGCGAAGTGTAAATATAGTGACAAGTGAATATATTGTGCAAATATAGTATCCAAGTGTCACCACATTATCTCATGCTGCAATAGCAATAGCAAGTACTTACCTTTATAGTTGAACAATATTTTTAAATGTTCAAGATATACAACTCAGTAGTTATTAATACTAAATTATTACCACTATATAGATATATATAATTATTGATATTACCTAAGGTCCAAGAGAACTCGGTTTATATAAATTACCCCGAGTAATATATATATATATATATACACTATACACTACCCATGTAAAACATTATACTAGAAGCGAGTACCTAAACTTCATTGTGGTGTATTGTCGAGTTCACTTCGATAAAGTAGACTTTAGTACTTTACCTATATAGTCTATACACCAGACATCACCTAAAACATACAATATAATAATATATAATATGTTATATTTTTCAAAATCTTATTAAATTTCAATAATAACATAATTATTTTGTTTGAAAATAGATACTTTTAAAACAAAGTTATTTACTGTTATTTTCTTCTTTTTTTCAAAAGTCAAATCATTTTCTAAAAATATTATTATTTCATTCATAATAGTATCCCTCGTCGGACCAAATAATGTTTGATTTTCAACCATTTGTTTATTATTTAAAATCCTTTAAATTATAGATGAAATAATCTACCCACCTAACATGGTCAGATAGAGAGATTTCCGTGAAAATATACTGCAAAAATATATTCTGTCAACAATCTTATAAATTATAAGTACCTACCTACTTGAAACATTTTTTGAACAAAATATTAATTCAACAATTAAAGTTTTCAAAAATATACGTTTCACCATAATACATAAATCATAACTCAAAATCAAAAATATAGGGTGCTTTGAAATAAAAATAAACTAGAACACCTAACAACTTATACAAACACAATAGTTAATAACGCCAAGTATTTAGTTTTGTACAAAAAATCAATTTTACTCAAATCACGAACAATTATTCTTGGATTTTCTTCTAAATGACAAGTATTGTTTGAGAAATGTGTTTGATACTACTACTATGATAAATGAAAACAAATACCTTGCAGCGTTCAGATAGTTGTACACAGTTCAAATATCATTACTGATTATAATACTATAAGCATTAAACATACCAAATAATTTTACTATATTAGTGAATACGCTGGACACTATTATACTATGGGGACTGGAAAGTATATATATATATATTGCAAGAGCGTTATTGGTTGTACACTATAATGACGTGTGCATATTTTTTATGCGTTTCGTTACCGAATAAAAAAATCACAAAAGTTTCATACAGCTGCACCTCGATGTAAATTACAAATATTGAACGCAGGTGGTACTCGAAAAATGTGCCACTTAACGGTTTTAATCATGATAGGTAAAGAATCTAAGAAAAACTGCCTTAAACCAAATTCAATTATCGTTACCACACGTAACGGTAAAATATAGCTATTTGCTTGTGTTATATTATTATAATATCATTATTTTGTGCGATATACTGCAATAATATGCATAATCTATTGTTGAAGCCACTTGATAACCGTAGTATATTGCGTTGGCCCTCGGCCAATATATTCTAGATTATTTGGGGCTCTCAGCCAATTTTCTCATGATACACGAGATACCGAACACAGTCAATCGGTTGTTCTAACCGGCCGATTGTAGGACGCACGAATGTTGGTACATCGGTAAGTTTGACGTCGGAATAGCGTTCCTAAAAAAAACTACCACAACCTCCCACCGGCAGCTGTGTTTGCCGGATCTGTGAAAAGCTGGTCTGGCCGGTGAATGCACCAGTTGCAATTGTAGGTACAACAAGTACAAACACGCTCAATCGATCTATACTCGATTACCATAATATGTGATACGCACATGTGGTAATAACGATAAATTATTACCTATGGCTATGTAATATTATAATGTTTGTTACGCGAGTAACCGAATGTTTTTAGAAGCGCTGAATCCCTGCACCAGTATTAGGGGCGTAATTAGGGGGGATTAGGGGGGTAGATCCCCCCAAAAACTTTTTTTTAGTGCTAAAATGTTGATCAAAGTATTGATAATGGCCATTAATGTTCTCTAAAAACGTACATCCCCCCTCCCCAAACCAAATTCCTAATAACGCCACCGACCAGTATAGATAATCAAGAGATGACGTGCTAGTGCGCCACGCGACTTGCCATGTTTGTCAAAAAAATTTGCAATCGCAGATATAAAAAAATTTTACTGCACATTATTGTAACCGGTATAGGTACTTCCGAGAATGAACGCGCTTACTCCGATTCGGCAGTTGAGATACACATGTTTTTCCATAATCATTTCATCACTCGACTAATGATTATATACGATCATACATCAGAATGACCGCATTAGGCGTGATAGATAATACACAACCAGCTTCTTATACGACCGTATACAACACTGCTAGTGCGTCTCCTCATTACGTACGGAACTGTGTAGTTTCGATGTGTACCTACTGCTGCAACAGTGCATCATAGTATAATATAATATAATATTATGGTATTATAGATGATATGAGTATATTATGACAACAACATCCGTTCCCGAAGCGGTGACCGCACGTATATGCGCACTCACGTGTATTGGATGTAAATAAATCGGACATTATATTATGTACAGCGAATTCAACGGGATGCTTCTGCCCGTACACAATATTATAGCGTGGAATCGGAAGCGTTTCTGAAACCATAAATACAATATACCATGAATCATAATATTACACCACCGCATACAACCCCTATCGCACATGGGAATATTATAATAATATATTATTATTGTTATGGTATCGTAAGAGCAGAGCACATAGCTCTTTCAACCGTCCGTTTGCACGTTACACACACGTTAATAATATATATATATATACGTTATTATCCCCCAGTAATATTATGCATACAAAACATAGCGTACCCACATGGTACATACCGGGAGTACACGTTTTTTTAAACATCGCACCATCCAAACATGATAGTGTGTACTTACTCAACAACTGCGTTTAAGACAAACGAGTTTGAAGTTGTTACGGGTTTGCAGAGGTCGTAACATAGAAATACATTTATTTCACATTCAGATCTTACGATTTCGAAATCATGTTGCATAGGTAATGTATAATAATATACAAAAATAAAATACTGCTCAAGTGTCGGCAACGTATTTTTATCCACGAGAAACAACCACGTACTTATAGTTCGAAATTAACAATTTACTATGTACGTACACGATACACTTATAATATTATGTTATTACGGTACGAAGTGTTATTATAACTCTCTGTTATCGGAGTGTTTTTTTCTTTTGAACTGTGCCTCACCGCATGGAGAACATACTTGGTAGTTAATCTAGTGCACGTTGTCCGCCTTAAAAACTTTTCCGGTCGATTGGGAGTGATATCCACCGCCACCAGAAAGAAGAAAAATCTACTCGAAATCACTTGAGAACACTTTGTGTCTTGCCCGCACCTGGTGTGTCCGATAGCGAGCGTCTACGATTTATTCTCGATTTTTGTGTTTCAATAAAAAAAAATCCTTTGTTTGATTGATTTTGGTATTTTAAGTATGCAGAGGCATATAGGTATGTATATTATATTACACGTTACACGCCAAGTGGGAATTTGTTTGAAACGAAGACACTTTGCAAGCGTTTTTTTTTTGAGAGAGAGATTAAAAATATTGTTTTGTTTTTATTGTATAAATTCTGGTATAATAGAGGTACCTACTGGTCAAGTTATAATTTATACTTAATTTCGTAAACGGATTTATCGTCTTCACCTACTCAGATTCGACTCTTGGGTACTATAAAACGGAGTTAACTTAATTTTTTTTTTCAAAATGCTAACTATATTATATCATAATTTATCATAATATACAACCAAAAAAATGTGTATATAGAGTTGCACTAAAATCATTAATGTGGGCTGAAATAAAAAGATGAATTCAGCTAGATTCGACAAAAAAAATTTTTAATGCCCATTTGCATAGTCAATTTGTGTGTCACATTATAAGACAAAGTTTAACATGTTGTATGTGTTACATAAATTCACTTTGCTTACGGGCATTAGTGTTTGATCAATAATAATAACCGTCCGCTGCTGTAGGTGTTATAATATCACAATATTAGCAAATTAAGAATTAAGTAGACTTATTTTATAAGCTGACATCTCATGACCATACATTCCTGTATATTACATTATATAAAAAATAGTAATTGATAGTATGTACAAAACAAATAAGTAACGATCATTTTTTAAACAGTTTTCATTTTATTTTTACGTCAATTTCTCCGTATTTTAGTTATTTTATTTAGGTATATTAATATATTATTGTTTATGATCAACAATTCTTTTTTTTTTGGACGAGACAAAAAATAAACTCTATTTACTTGTTTCTGAGTTCTCAACAGCTGGTTGTAAAAGCTTCCTGGTTTTTTGTTCAAAATCAAATAATGTAACTAAAAGTAAAAACAATTATAAATAGAAATCTATTGCGATATCGCAAGAAAAACATATTTTAAACGAAAAACAGGAAACATAGACAAAGCATTATTACCTATATGCTACGATAAGATATTTCATTTTAGAAACTGTTCATATTATATACAATAGCCTTCTTTGGCTCTAACAACACAGTTTACTTACAATGTAATAATTCATATGGGTACAAAATAAAATTACTATGTTGTATTATTCGAGCTAAAAGTGTCTTACTTGTTCCATTAAACAGTAATTTATACGTATATGGTGCATTATTATACTTGAGCTTTTGTAAAGTGTAATGACAAAAGACCACAAGATCATTTTAAATAAAACTACATTTTGTGAGTTGAAAAAAAAATCCAAATGCACGATCAGATCTATCACGGGTTTTGATCATTTTCCTAAGTTTGACCTTTTACTAGATAGTAAAGGATATTATACTTATCTGTCGATTGTCAATGATAAGTCATTGGGCTTTTAAACCGGTTCTCGGTGGACACAGATTTATTATTGGGTTGATTCATTATAATATTATGTATGATCATTGTATAAAGGATTTTAAAAGCCAAAATAAATAGATATATGTATATACATATATCATATATATACCATAATGTTAGAACAATATACATTTAAATGAATTATTGTTCCAAAATATTAGCTGATTTGATGGATTGAAAAATGTAAAATGTCTTATAAATATAAATGTCAAGTTTTGAAGAATTGTACCAATTTTAGTTATAAAATAAATATCTAAACATTTTGGCAAAAAACAGAATTCTTGAATCTTGCATTAAATATTGGGTTAAATTTATGTGATCAATTTGGACCACTTCTTCTACCACAAACATTACGGTGCGGTGTACGCTTAATTCATAAGAAGAAACAATGTATTGTAAAAACTAAAAATCTATGTACATAAAAACGAATTTTTGTCTGCATGTTCAATGAACTCCTCCTAAACGGATGGACCGATTTTGATGAATTTTTTTTTTGTGTGTTTTTGAATAAATTGCTGAATGGTATAGACTTTAGAATCAAAATTGGATCCGGTAGGTCCAACCTGGAGAGGTGCTCCAACAGGGATTTGGAGATTTAAGATGGAAATTGTTGTTTATAAATGGTTGGTATTGGTCATACGAGAAATAATTAGTAGAAATTTGTATTTTAAATGGTTTCTATTGGTCCGGTAGATGAGGTAAAAGCATCCATCAAATCATCACGTTTATAGTTTCGAATAAAATAAATGATACCTTACAATCAATATGAGAGTTGAATGTATATTTACAGTGGCTATTATATAGGTTCTCAAAAACTACTTGACCGATTTTGTGAAAATTTCAAATTGTTCTTGGAAATATCAGGAAAGTTTAAAGAGTAATTTGAACTACGTTCGATTCATAGAAAATCCTATATCCAATCCACCACAAAAGAATATTCCATCCTGGTCGATGTAGTTCGCAAATTTATCGGGTGGGACACCTATAGTTATTAATAAAATTGGCTTTGCTTAAAATTTAAATAGTAATTTACACTAATTTATAATATTGTATCATTAATATATCATTTATATAATGGTGAATTCTATAGTAGATTTCAAATAATACGAGGACCGACAAACTTTCGAGTATCCAACTAAGTTAAGATTTTAGTAATAAATTCATCACTATAATAATGCCCCCTGGTATGTTTGAATCTTCCTTATCATTACGACTTGCGTGGTGAACATTTATTAAAGTGTGTTAACTTGCCTTAAAATGTATGAATAAACTTACTAAACTTCTACATTAAGGATTCGGCTGCATTTTCAACTCATAATAAACTAAATAAACACTGTTCAAGTATACAATCGTAATAACAATATTGTGTAATAAATATTTTGTTATCCGTTCCCAAAATAAATTTAAAAAAAACTCAATAACCAAATCATTAGTAATTGATTAGTCCAAAAATAATATTGTAAACTGCACAAAAAAATATAATATAAAAATTATATTGAAAATCTTAAGTAATGATATTTAAATGTATTATTAGTAGTTACCTATAATAATTATGAACGTATTATTATGGCACAATTAATAAATATTATATATATATATCTATATATATATTCGTTTTAATTAATAAGATTGTATGAAAAGCAGTTTCTACATGGGCGTAATAAATTTAACATTTTATATTAGAGTTTAAAATCAAATGTTCTGAATTTGTTTACCACCGTCGTACGCGTCACGCCTATTTATGAGTAATTAATAGTTAAATGTATTGAACAAAAAAATCTTGGACGTAATAGTTACGACGTTTTGAGATAACCGAGTATAACCTTTTAAATTTATACGACTAGAAATTTGAACTTTGTCTGGTTTTATAAAACAAATAACATTTAATCAAACGAAAGATAAAAAGAGTACAACATACCAACTTTAAGTATGTGAGTATAGCAGGAATGCAGGACCGACCTTGATGTAATATTTCTTTGACAACCACCGTCGACTCATATGCAATTATAAGTGGCAAGTGAACGTAGGAAGACTTTATAACCAAATTTAAAGTTTTAATAATAATAACTATAAATTTAATAAAACTTTTTTATATTCTACAATATTGTTATTTTGTCAATTTGTCAATAGCATTAGGTACCTACATAAACATATAAAATCGATAGTTATCGTGATCGCATACTTTATTTAAACGGTTTTTATATATTACTCTTTTTTGATGATCATATGAAGTAGAATCTATAGTTAGCTAAGGATTAATTATTAATAATAATAATAATAATAATAATGATAATATTGTTTATTCGGAATAAATATATACATATAAATCAAGCTGGGTGTGTACTGTACAATGTACATAATAAAATATAATATAATTTAAGGAGAGAGAAAACTAAAAAAATATATACATAAAAATTGAAAATTAATGAATATATGAAGAGAGATCATTAAGTGAACAGTGAAATAAATCTACATTATTTATGGAATTCCCTATAGCCATTAGAGTATTAGAATAGGAGAGAATGACATATTATATTTAGATGAAATATTTGGTGGGTAGAAAATTTGTTTATGTCTAGAGTATAATTACACTACAATATTTCCAAAATATTGTTGCCTAATATTTTAATTAAATATGTTTGGAAAAACCAAGAACGAGCATGATTAGATGGAAAAGAAAGACTTAGTGATTGAAACTGAACAAAACGATTGACTTCCTAATTCCCGAATTCTCTTAATCCTTATGGAAATAAAAAAAAATTCCCTGAAATCTTGCCTGTGGATATCAGAAAATGTATACGAAAGTGGAAAAAAATCGTTTCCATATTAACGGTATACAGTCGTACACTCTCGTCGTGTTTTTTCGTCACTCAAAGTACTATAACAACAAACGCATTTACTGGCAAGTAGCAATTACGTCGCTTAGTGGTTATATATTTTGTCAACCCCGAAAGACACACACACACTTAATTACAGGGAGTGTGCATGTTTGCGTCATGTTTTTATTGTGACACTAACAACGTCGGCCAACTTTAAGATACGTATACTGTTTTCAGATTTATAACTAGGCAGTATAATGGGCACAGATTCATTTCGGTGTTTGACTTTTGGTTTAAAACTTAAATAATTTATCGGTTTCACTTCAGAACCTATGGTAAACGGATTACATCATTAAAATAGTTGGTATGGACAAAGCATAAGTTTACGTGGTCAAATGAATTAACCAGACACTAATGTTAGTTAATTTGCTTGTCCCGACTGAGATCGATTTTTATTTTGCGTATTAATGGGCGTATTCGAAGTACCCATACCTAATAAAACTACATTGCGTTTCATATTGGCCAAACGCAAGAGCTATAATTGCAATTTCTGCAAGAATACAATGTTTTGATATCAATTATTACGTTTAAACGCTTTTTACTTATTTGAAATTTGAATGTTGTTTTTTGTAATTGATCATTCAGCACGTTTTATATGACAATAGT
>WHPZ01564350.1:0-18001 GCA_016617965.1 Macrosiphum rosae
AAATTGTCGGCGTATCAAAGGAAATCAGAATACAAAAGAAAACCTACACGATTGAGCATAAAAAACTCTGCAACGTTGCCATTTTCCATTTTAAACTATATTATACGAAAAGATTTATTTAAATAACTATTATAATTCAAAATATAATATATCAAAACAATTACATAATAATAATAATAATGATAATGATGATAATAATAATAACAATAGTCATGAAAATAATAAAATCAAAATATGGTACGAATTAAAAAAAATACTGCATGGCTTATAACTTTATAAGTCAAGAATACTATAGAGTATGGGTGATCGAACACCGATATTATTTAAATGATAATTTTGGAATTGTATCTTAATTTATAATCTTATGTTTTCCTTTAATTTTAAATTTTTAAAACTTCGGAACTTTATTGCTCCGGAACTATTTTATTAACCGATAACATTGTCGATAAAGCTGGGCTCAGCTCACGACTCACATCTGGTATCATAACAATATTATTGGTGCAATAATATGTGAAAATAATAAATACAAAATTTCGGCCACGTAAATGTGGCAACATTGCATAAAATATTCTATGCTCAATCGTGTTACTAAAAAGGTATATCCTCAATCGTGCTTTACCGAATATTATGGTATGTACTTTAACCCTTTCTGGACGAAAGCTTAAAAACATTAGAAATATAAAAAAATTTTTGTGAATTTTGATTTTTTTCCTATATCTAAAATAAGGTATGAAAAAAAATCTATTATTTTTAATCCTTGATCCTTATTTTATCCTGGGACTCAAAAGTCCTAAGATTATTTTTCTTATACATATAAACAATACAAAAAAAACACGATTTCTTAAGGATTTTTTTATTTTAATTTTGAAAAAATACAAACGTTTACAATTTATAGAAAATTTTATTTTTTTTATAATTCATGATACTCAGAAAAGCAGTTTTTTTTTTCGTTAACACATGATGGACCTTGCAATATGAGCATTTTAAATGTGGTCTTGACTCAATACCTTTATTGCTGCATACTTCACATCTTCCACGTTGGGTTCCGAATGTTGGATGATAGATACCTAGATTTAAAGTGCGGACGTCTCTTGGCATAGAATAAACTGATTTTCTCCTTTTTACGTTTTTTTGGATTTGAGCTGGTGATTTTTTTTTCTGTGGTAATTGTTTGGTTAGCAAACCTCGTACTACAGCTCTTCTGTATTCCAACACAGGACTTAGAAATTTCTCAAATAAAGTACAATAAACTACATAAGAATTTACAAACATAATATCGATCAAACCAAAAAACAATCTGTGCCACCACTTGCGAGATTTCCTATCTATATCATACAATGCACGTAATCCGTCAGCATGGTCTACTCCACCCATATATGAATTGTAATCTGAGACAACGTTTGGACATGTTACTGAAACTGAAGTACCATCCTTTTCTTTCCTGTTTACATATTTAACTTCAGAACCATGATAATTTGATATAATCTTTGGAAGTTATGGTTAAAAAAACTACAATACTTCAAAATCACTGATTGTTCTAACTCATTGAAATACTATGGTTTCCAAAAAAAAGTTTTCAAAACCTCACCAAATTTATGCCATAAATCCTAGTTATACCTAACATTTTAAGAAATAACTTTTTTTTGTTGAGCTGCAAACTATGTTGCCCCTGGGCGTAAAATGTTCAAATACGCCACTGGTTGGCTCGATTTATTGCGCCCAAGACAAATTTTTAAAAGGCACCAATAAAAATGTTCTTCGTAAATCTACTAAATAGGTACCTAGTAAATACATTCTTTTATTCATACATATTTTGTTTAAATCTACTTATATTTATAAATTATAGGATGCAATAATTATTTGGATACAATTAATTGTTCGGTTTGTAATGAAAGAGACGTTGGTGTTGGGGTTGCACGGAGGGGAGCAAAATTGGGCTTTAAATGAATTATCCAGGAGAGCGGCTTTATGCTCAGGATCGGGTGTAATTGGCTCTGCATAGGTATGGAGCAAAATCATATTATATTTTAATTTTTAGTCATCCCGAGTGGCGTTGCCCGTGAGACTCGCTTATGGTTTGCGAAGAGATTATCAGGTAGGCAATCTGCGGTAGATTGCGAAAAACAGCGAGATGGGAGATAAAATATTTAATATTTATATATTAATATATTTTGGGGGGTTATTTTATCGTTTAAAATATAATTGGAGTATATTGGTGTGCGCGCGATGCATTTGATTATTTTTATCGATAAGCTTCTCAGAACGGGCGTCAATCGTTTCCGCCAAAAAACTCGATTTTCGTTTCGCCAATTATCGTTTCCGCCAAAACGAAAAAGATTCGATTTTCATTTCCGCCAAATCTATATCTACTTACCTGTCTAAATTATAGTTTGAGAACCATTTACAGTTACCCAGGGGCCACCATGGGGAGGCGGTTCTCATTGACCCACAAAAAATTGTTTTACTTAATTTTCGGATTTAAGTTCAAAAATTTGAAATTAAAATTGAATTTTAAGTTAAGTATAATTTAATCTGTGTTACCTTATATGTATATATACGAGTATATTAAATCAAATATTTCTGACAATTCTATAAATTGTTATTTCGATTAATTGTTTTATACCTTTTTTAAAAATGCCATTCTTGAAATTGTTTTATTGTTGTTTTCGTCTATTGCGTTTGTTGTACTCATTAATCGTTTTTTATATTACACCTTATAGGTTTTTGCATACTAAGTTGCAAATGTTAATTTGAATGTATACGTGGTTTTGAACATTAGAAATTATAATTTTTAAAAATATATGTATATGTGTATGTCATTTATAAAATTGTTCATTAAAATGTGCGCGAAAAGATACACAATTATTTGTTGTTCAGGATATATAAGTGCTCTAAAATTGGACCGTATTGTTGGGGGAAACACACTACTTTTAGAGATATAGTTGTCAGTTAAATAATCAGCATATTTAGAATATGCTGAGCCTTCTGGTATTATTGACATCAACTCTGTACATACACTATAGATATATCTGCACATGATATAGATTTTATCGATTTATATTTATTTATATTATGTAGGTGTTTGAGTATTTCTACATTTAGAATCAATTATCTCTTTATGATATCTTCAATATTAAATCGTTTATCATAGGTACATCGATGGTCGATAGCACTTCAGACGCCAGACAGACTAGGGTTTCTCAAACTACATCTCATTAATATAGGTAGAAATAGATTAAGCGGAAATGAAAATCGAACCTTTTTCTTTTGGAGGAAACGATTACCACCCCTTCGAACAATTATTCTTATTGTTGACCTTAGGATAGATTGCAGGTAGTTGGAAACCCGCGGGCCGCCGTGCAGCACAATAAGTATTGGTATGTATTGATAATTATAATTGTTAATTACTCCACTAAAACGCAATATTTTTGAAAATCCTTTCTTATTGCACTTTGAAAATATGAGAAGAACGTCTATTCCAAATTTTAAGTTCTTACATAGTGTAGTTTTTAAGTTACAGTGATGAGTGAGTCAGTGATATTTGAATTTTATATCTATAGATTAATAACACTTTTTTTTGAGTTTTGACCAATGATAGTTTATTATATATTTATTATTTACTGTTAGTACATTTGTGAATGCAATAGGTATTAGAAGATTAATAATAGCATAATAATAATTATAATATTGATAAAATTGTTGCTAATTTTTTTTTTTTTTTTTAATTTATAAATTAGATAATTTGACAATAATATTGTGCGCACTGACAAAAAAATAAAATAAAAAGCTTGTTTACATAATTCTAAATAATGAAGGGAGTGTCTTAATGAGTAGGTAATAGGTACACATTACATATAATTAAACTACAGTACATATAATATTTGTTTGCAGAATAATGAATGGATGAAGAACTAATAAAATACATACCTCCCTAGATATGTTACGATTAAGGGAAGTCATTTTATTTTAAATTTAATATTCTTAGTAAATAGAATGAAACTGTCTTGATGTATGATAGTTATACAGTCAAATATATTATAAAATGAGGATAATTTTGGTATTATGAATGACTAACAGTATTAAGGATAAACATTATGTTTCATTATTTGTTGCACATATGTGGGATATTCTTGTTTTAAATACCAACCTCCTCCTAAGCCTAATGTGGTAATTAGTAATGGATCACTGTGTATTCCTTTGTCGTAATTTGTACTTGTTGCTATGGAAACAATGTACGTAGTATTAGGCTCAAGGTTTGTTAATAATGTAAAACCTCCGTCTTTTTGTGCCGCTTCTCTGCTCATTATTTTGGATAACATGGATCCTACAATATAAAATAAATTTATAATAATTATAAACTTTAATAATTAGGTACAAAATATCGATACATTTCTAAATATTAAATAAAAGAACTAAGTAGGTACCTAGGTTGTAGGTATACAAACACCTAATATAGAAACAGAAATCACATATTATTAACTCGCTACAACAACTATTACATAAATTAATAATTATAGAAAGGGGCCTGCAGGTGTGAGCGTGTGGCTCGGCAGGTGGTTGACCTAAGTCATTAACGTGCTCTGAGGTCAAGCATCAGCCGGCATAGCTAGTACCCGGACGGGTGATCACCCGGGTTTTTACTTTTTAGTGACGAATCCTCGACCCACATACACGTGTCCCTCAACAAACCGTAACTCCCTACAAAATGCTAATGGCCTTGGTAAATTGGGTCCCCGATAATTTGGGTACATTTTGGTCGTAAGCTGATTCACAGGTAAAAAAAGTAGTAGGTAAGTTGAGTTTCGGATATATACATAACCTACCTGCTCTGGTCGAGAGCATAATTATTATTATAGTGCAATTAATACGAAATATTTTTACCATTGCAAATGTAATTGTTTGAGGAAACAACAGCACAGTAAAATATTTGATATTCGTCAACTAAACCGATTTTGTCAGTACAGTCAATATTCCATCTCAAGCCAAGAAACGTCGAGCTTATCACACTAACCCAAACGTTCTCCAGTTTTCTTGCAGCTACAAAATCATAAATAGATAAATATAAAATTAACATCGACAAATTATAAACTTCATTATAATTAAAATAACAGATCTTCATACTTATATTATTTTGTATTGTACACGATTCCCACACCATTCCGCTACTCTTACAATTGCTTTGATGATAACTATTGGTTCCATTATTTATTAAACGTCGACTATTAGCACTTATTGCAAATTGATAATGGTTTTTAACATTATAATTTAATATAGTGACATTGCAGCGAAATTCTGAGCCAGGTACATGGGTCCAGTTCATATAACCCTACAAAACACATACATAACACTCAGTTAAATACCATCAGAAACGTTGGTTCATTCCGGTGGATTTCAGATGCATATTCAGGATGATTAGTTTAGATAAATAGAGGAAGAGGCAGGGTATACCCCAGGAATATTTTGGTTTACCATACATTCGTGGTTCTCAACTGTGGTATTAATATTTTATTCATATTTACTAATTTAGGCATATCCTAGGTGCTAGGTCCTAAAACCTCCACTATGATTTTTAGTTGACTACACAAGTTTAGAATGTCTCAAAAAGTCCTATATAAAATAAATAACTTAATACCTACTTTTTAAGAGATTTTATGAAAATTTATAAAATATTTTTAAAAATTAAATATTCCTTCTATCAGAATATTCAACATGGATGAAACGGTCATTTCAATCATTCTAAATAAAATTCCAAAAGTTATTAGAGGTAAAAAGATTGTAGGAAAATCAGTTGTTACTGAAAGAGTTGAATTCAATCCAGAAACTCTGGGAAGAATATTATCTGTTTTTCGATACAGATAAATTAAATTAAATTAAATTAAAATAAATATTTAATAAAATAAAACATAAATTCAGATGTTTTTATGATTATGAGTGGCTTGATAATTTGAAACATCATATTACAATACCTTTTTTAGACTCTCTAGTTCTTTTGATTTTGAAAAACCATTGTTTTTATGTTAATTTAAAGACTGTGACTTCAAACAGGGATAGTTGTATCCATTTACTGAGTATTCCACCACATATAAGTCATCGTTATATCGTAATATTGATAATTTTTTTATTTTTCAGACCTACTACTGTAATATATATTATACTTGTTAAATTTGTTACAGGCCTATTTTTATATTTTAAATTTGTTATATTATGATTGAACAACGTTCGAGTGTTTAATAGTTTTTATTTGTTTTTATATGTTTTAACATTGAATTTTAATTTTTTAATTAAAATAAATAATTTTTCTTGCCCTATTTTACCCCACCATGTGTGCAATCTTATCCTTCTCTCGGGGTAAGTTCAGGCATATGACTTACGTTAAGTTTCCATGTTTTAAACTTAACTATTTGAAATATTAAAACTTTGAATAAAATATGAAATTAATTTAATATTCGTTACATAAAAATATCATTTTTATACCAACAATGAAATATTATATGATTTTAACAGATTTTATAAAAAAGTGCAACATCTTACCCTTATCTATGCTACATATTCTATCAATTATATCAAAATCGTCATAAACTTTTTACAGAATCATAGTTAGTCATTTAAGAGATAAAATCTTAAAAAAAAACTGAGATAAAATGTACCAATGTTTTTATAAGCAGCACCAATATTCAATGAAAATATATTTTTCAAAACCAAACTTCTACAACAACGTATGTACTAATTGTGTTCGAAAAATTATTCTTTATTAATTTACGTACATTACATTGATACGGAAGGCGATTAACATTTTCACACCAGAATAATGTATAGTAATTCAGTTCATCGGCAGTGGACAATAACGTGATGCTAGGGTGTTCCCAAGACAGTTGAAATACCCCTTGTTGATTAAATACCATTTTTGTCAGTAATAATGGTTTTTCAATTCCTAGTTATAATTAAATATTTAAAATATTCGTATAAACATCGGTACATTTATCAAATTCTTACTCTGGGATTCACTTGGTACATAAATTGTTGAATATTCCGCTGACAAACCCTCTTTGTTCGATGAGTACACTGTAAAGTTGTAACCAACTGAAGTACTGAGTTCTTGAAACTTGGCATAACTTTCATATATTTCATTGCTATAGTGAATACTAAATTTTTAAACAATAGTAGTATCGATGTAAAAGATTCAATCAGAAAAAAATCAAAAAATCAATGTAAAAATTGCTCTTACATGGACTTGTTTTGTTCTGTGGTTGAAGTATAGTAAGCACGGTATTCAAACAGGTCACCACATTTTTCACTATCATCAATTTGTTGCCAATAAATGAACACGTTTCTTTTGGATTTGTCGATTCGTGATGTAAGACTCTCAAAACTCCCGATATCGGTTCTTGGCGGCCTTCTTGGTACTATGGATCATTTGACGAATTATAATAATTGCACACGAAATAATAAGTAGGTAGTATTTTTATACTATATTAGTGTTGTATCGAATTCTGTTTTAAGGATAGGTAGTAATAAGGTAGGTAATAGGTGGGTACATCTTACAAATTCAATTGAACAACTCAATATCAGTTTGTAGTCTATAATATAAACAAATTATTATAAGCCATTATAAGCCATTAACTCACTCGAAGGTTTGGTTTTCAGAGTTATATAACCAGGAAGTGACCACTTATCCTCCCCGCGGGCAAGCGAAGAACGTACGTACATTCGAAAATCGTAATTTGCTGACGGATATTTTAGATCAGTGACATTAAAATAATAATAATCATCATTACGTTCTTGGCAATTCATAGTATACAGATGTGAATTTGTTTGATTGGACATATTACACTCCACGTCACTTGTAATTACAGACTGTAAAAAAAATTGTAAGCATCATCATATCATTTTTATTTTTATTCATGGATTTTTTTACGCTCACATGCCAAGGTTCGGGATTGGAATCCCATTGTGACTTATATTCGATCTTATAAATTAGTTCCCGTGGAAAGTTTGTCATAGTACCCACAGACCACCTCAACATAACACTCGATTCTGTTGTATTCACCACGGTGATATTTATAGGGCTCGCGGGAATAACTATAAATATTAAACAATTATTAAATAACGTTACATATAATACTTTGATCATAATAACTTAATATAATTTTAATGTTTAAATTTACTGTTGGCATAATGATGAAAATTGAAAAACGTAGATGAATTTCCTAAAACATTTTGGCCATTTAATCTGAAATCGTAAAATTCATAAGGCTGTCTATACATGGGCGTAGTATTGAAATCCCAATAGCAACTATTCTCTCTAATATCCGACTTCGTCGGACATTTTATGTATATTCTATTTATAAAAATAAAAAAGTTACATATAATAAATAAAAAATATTATAAACAGCTGTAATACATTACCTGCCTCCAGCACGACCGGGTAATCTAAATAATAATGAATAAGTGGTTTTGATTGGGTTCTCTGATATGCTCCAATTGCACCTCAAATTGACCCAATTTTCAGAGATACATGTAAAATTTCTTACAATGGCTGGTTTATCTAAACAAATATTTATTTTAAATAGTTTTTTAAATTCTTATATAATATAAGTTACAACTATACAAGTTTTTAATAGAAAATGATTGTTTATTAAGGTTCAAGTCAATTTTATCTCCAAAACTCATTCGTTCATTAGAATTTAAAATTAATTAATTTGAGCAAAATTCTGAAAAATTGTTATAATTAAATAATTGAAGCTTTATTCTAAAGTTGTTTGAATAATCTACATGTATGTATTTATAATTACTGGCTACCGTACTATAACTATAATGGGGCACAGTGATTTTTAAAATATTGCTTCTCACCCTTATAAAATTAATTTGTTTAGTGAAAACACCCTAAAAATAAGGTATTAATGAGGAATAGAACAATATTTTTAAGTCATCATTCATAAACGACCCAAGATTCGTAAAGTTATAGTTATATAAGTTATGAAGTTCTTGTTATGTTTTAATTATTATTAATTATTATACGTAATTAAACTAAAATAGAATAAATGTTGTGGTTAACTTACATCCAACATAGACTCTATTCAAACAAACCCCAACTTGTGACCCCAGTAGATGAGATCCATTCGTGTTCGAGCCAGTAACTTCATCTTCTACAGTGGGCAACGTGGACGAAACATTAGATGGCATAATATTCAGGTGATCGCCGCTAGAATTACCATAACTTTCGTTTTTACTTCGTTCGTAATCAAGTAAAAGTGTGCAATAATAGGTATCTTGGCCAGCTGGGGGGTTTGGAATGCGGAGTTGAGCAGCTGTTGCGTTGACGATTGTCACATATTGTCTTGGTACTATTTCTGCGTTTTTATAAAAAATTATCCTGTGGCTGGGAAATTTGGTTTTATTACAACTGTCCGTTCGATCACGTAACAAGTTTTGCACTATTATGGTATCAGATTGCAAGATGCACGTGATTTCCAAAGGAACTCCACTTCCATACTCTAGGATGATGTCACCAGTTGGGACCGTTCCTATAATTGTCACAACAACATACACAGGATTATTATTTATGACTTATTCCAAAACTTCTACTATTTAGAAATATAAAATATATAATATAGAAATACATAAATTTGTTATTAAAAGACAAAATGATAAAAAGATATCTTCAATAAAAGTTATTGGTCAACTAACCATGTATTACAAACAACATACGCTTCTAAACTCATGAAAAGGGATAGGTTTATAAGTATTTTTTTCTATATTAAATATAGCAAATAACGATAAATATGTTCAGAAAGGTCAACCTGGGTTTGAAAGCTTATATAAAATTAGATCGTATGTAAATTTTTTAAATGATAAAATGTCAACATTATATTATTCAGGGCAAAATATTACTGTTGATGAAGGGGTGTGCCCTTTTCGCGGAAGAATACATTATAGGGTGTATATGAAGAATAAAATTGTTTTTTTATTTAAATATTTTATTACCTAGTTTCTTATTTTTTTTATACGTATTTATGTAATAAAGATATATTAGAAATATTATAAAATATTTTAAAAAAAAAAAAACAATTAACTTAATATAATATAGGTTATTACTTATTACCTTTTAAAGTTGATACAATATAATAATAATTAATATATTTTTACCAATATTAATAAAATATTAAAAAAAAACAATAAACATAATATAATATAGGTTATTACCTTTTTGAATGATACAATATAATAATAATTTATATATTTTTACCAATATTGTTTTTTTTGTGTGATAAATTTCAAAACAATTGTTGATGCAAAACGGCACATCAAAAATTAGACAACAGTATGACGTTTCTTTTTTACGATAGATACTGTTAAACGTATTTATTAAAAATGTGTTCATTTATTATTAATTGTCAATGTATAATTATTATGAAAGAAAAAATGTTAATTTTAAAAAAGGTGATCATCTATGTTTATAAGTTTATTGATATTTTAATTATTAAAATTAATGTACCTATACGAATATTGAAATGTGTATCTGTTAATTTTTATGATTACAAAGTTATAAACATTACATACATCGCGTATTTACGGAAAAATAATATTATCAAAACGAAACACAATACCATTATTTTATTAGTCCTTTTCTCCTACTATAAAAAAAAAAAGTATAGTATTATAGCTTAATACTCGTATTTATAAAAAATACGACAAGATAAAATAAAATAATTATCTCGGTCAACTTTTTGTTTTGACCATTGGAACTGTCGTAATAAGGCGTATATTACATATATCGTGTTTTAGATAATCACATGATCTATTTTTAGATCAACACGCAGAGAGTTTGATGAAATAAAATAAGTTTATCGGATTATTGATGGTTAAAAAAATATGGAAAACATGAGAAAACAGCCCGTCCACACAACAAATAATTGGCGGGAAATGTTCGTCCGTATACATTAAACATACGTACCGCGTTAAACGCGGCATTCGTCTCCAACGTATTACCATTGTAAAAATTCTAACGTCTCACGTGTCTTAAAACCATGGCCGTGTCTAACACGGTACTCGTCTCCAATTGACAAATGATTAGATACCTAGTTTATAATCAATGGTAATTTAATGTATTGTTACTTATCTGAGACACAATTTTATTTTTTTCAAAGATGGCTAAGCATTAAAATTTCAATCAATCAACTGTACTAAAATTTTACAATATTAAACAGGCACTAATCATGCATAGAAACTATTATTTAATTAACCATATAATTTATTTGAAATACTAAAGCAATTACAAATTATACACTAAAAACTTTGATAACATTTTAATAAGTGAATTTATATTTTAACTTAAATATATGAATACCAAATTAATAAACATTTAAGTTTCTTACCTCCAACTGATTTTATACCGCGGCCACATGATACTGAAGAATTGGCTAAATCAATTAGCAATGTTAACGTGGTGCATAGCATTGCAAGTGACGACAAACTGCGCCGGTTTATTGTTGTAGAAAGTTGTCGAACCATGTTTATATCAGTAACTACCATTTACGGTCGAGTACTATAAGTAATTATCGATAGGTAACTATCAATATGCCTGTAACAAGTGTACAACTATTATAGAAACTATAGAAATTTAAAAAAAAAATTTAAAGTGTGTAATTCCTATGCACTCGTCTAGAGACCCGGCATGATATTAATATTTTGGACACCGCAGCCATGCAGGTACTACTTCACTTGTTTTTAAATATAACTATAATTAATGTTTTAATGTTCTATGTTCTAATCATACGTAAAATGTAGATTACATTTTAGTATATATACAAGTTAATAATTAAAAATTGTAAAAAAATATTATTTTCATTAAAAAAAAACTACGGGAGGAGTATGCTATTGGCTGTATTTGTAAGCAAATATCCGTGTTTGTATGATAGAAAAAATGCATACCACAAGGATCAACAATAAGGTGTGTTCCCTGGCATCAGTACTTTAAAAACACACATTACACAACCTTGCAAGTTGCAGTATAAATATTAAATTGTGTACGATTTTGTACAACTAAAATTTAATTATGTATAACCCTGGAAAATTCTCAAAATTAAATTTCCTCTTACGGCGGTAACGTTACCCCAGGATCGGTTACTTTTAACAAATTTAAAATATAATCCAAGTATAGTGGATGAACTTAACCCACCCAGCACCCACTTTACATTAGCGTATTAAGAATGGGGGGGAGGGTGCGAAGAGAGCATTCGCCTTCCCTCCCACGGGATGTATAATTATATGTATGCATTGATATTATTTTTAATGTTTTTATAGTTATTTTGAAATTTTTTTTTGTGAAGTACTTACCAAGAGGCAAGAAGTATCAAGTACCTACCAATGAAGTACATAGTACTATAGTAGTTAATACCAATACTATGATAACGTCATGTCGTCATGGTCAAACCCATTGATATTATAGATATTAAAATATTTTTTTTTATCTACGGTCGAACCTGGTCAAAATCCCTGGTGTTATCATTTCGTTTTGGCGGTTCAACCGTTGTCTTCAATTGAATCATTGATTCCTAGTTACAAAATATAAATGCACCTACTATAGAATAATTTGTACTTGGTATCTACAACCTTAAGTGTAAATACAACTGTTGCAACTTTTTTATAGAATTTATATTTGAAGAGTAGGTGAAAATAAATCCCCTCCCTCGTGAGAAAGGCCTAGGTACGCCACTGCCACTTTATGCTAAAGTTAACAAATTTGTTGCAGAAGCTAACAAAATATAATTTTTGTGGGTATTATTAATTCTTTTATAAATGGTGGTAGGCAGCATAGGTAACTCACTCACTTTGTCCGATCGATATACCAAATAAACGCCAATTGTTAGTAAATAGTTAACAAACAATAGAAAATCTATGTTTTAGGTTAGCAAATGAAAATTGTATAATTGGAGAACTTTTTTATGTTTCTCTGGTGATTCTTTTTAACCAATTTATTAATAAACCTAGATTTTTTAAATTTTTATAATTATTTTTCTATAAATTTCGATAAGATATTTTCGCAAGGTCATTAAGCTTGAACATGATGTAATACAACATCTCAAATACAAACCTAATTAAAATATTTTTATAAGCATATTTAGACAAAATTCCCCAAAATAGATGTAATAAGACTCTCAGTATAAGACTTTGAAAACATTCAAAACAAGTTTTTTTATAAGGAGTCAAAAAAAAATATATTTATATATATATAATATTTTTTATAGACATTTAAAGTTAAAATTTGGTAATAATTTGATATTAAACAATATAAACATAATATAAACAAAATAAAGATAAACATAATATAGTATATCCGATTTGGGTTATTTTGTTGAAATTTAAAAATATTATTCATGGATACCTACTTGAAATTATTAAAGCATATTACTATTATATTTTATATTGTTTAGTTCCCCAAACATCATCATGCAGTCAAGTTCAAAAACTATGATATTATATTGAATATGATTTTTTTCCACAAACAACAAACTTTCCAAAATAATATCAAGTATAAAATTGAATAAGCCAAATAAAGTACTTCTTTTCATCAAGTAACAAGTAATTTGTTTGATGAAATAATGAACAATAAATCTAACCGTCAGAAAACTCCTTTGTCATTTTTTGAGTCGAAAAAACCAGTTTATTTGAACCAAACTATTGTAGAGATACAAATAATTGCAGGGTTTGTCCAAATAATACAATTTTAATCATCAATTCACTTAGTAATAACAATGGTAAAGGTTACTCTGGGCAGTTTTTTACATCTAATATGGATAATGGTATAATACTACGTTATCAATAATCATCAACTAGTGCAGGGGACCTTTTTACTTACGTGGGCTATATTTTTTATCAGCTTTTCAATGAGGGCGGAACGCCACATACAATATAAAAAAAAAAATATTACCTATCAAAAATACAATTTCAACATTTATGTACCTAATACTAATATATTTAGTAGTATCAACAATCATATTATGCTTTTCATTGCTTTGTTGTAATAATTTTAAATTATACATATTTGGAAAACCATGAATATATACTTGAGAGGCCTTAGAAAAAAGTTTCAGTTTATCCAGAAACTATTAAATTGGGCCATCGCCCCCCCTTCAAACACACCACTGAGTATAGTATTACAAATTATAATAAGATAATATGCTCATGGCTCACTATGGTCTATGTTTTTTTTTATCTTTCTTCAATAATATAAATAAATTAAGATTTTTGTAATAACTAATACTTAATATAATAATATATTGGTATAGTACTATACCGAATTTATCATAAATCATAATAAACCTACATTTGCAATCGTATTTACTACTGACAAAATTATTATTATTTTTGATCCGTTAGAATCGGGTCATCGAGATATCAATGATTGTGAACAAACCATCATAAATTATCATCACGTTAAATAAATCTAAATCGGTTTTACTGTGATATTCATGGTAGTCCAAATAGTTACCAATAAATATTAGTTACGTTATCACTTACCTTAGATAAGTCTCATTAAGAAAGTTGGGTACCTACTTGTTTCAATGAGCAATACTAAAACGGTGTTCACAGATTTTTATTAACTTTAAATAGGATATTATTGTGATTGACATTTCTCAACCAAAAAATATCAAAGTGTCCACTAAATTGAACTGTTCTGATTCAAAATATGTACTTTATGTATTAAAAAAAGAATAACTTAAGGTTTCCTCATAAACGTTTCAATATCAGACAAAATTATTGTTGGATTTAGTAATAGATTCAATCAAGAAACACAATATATGATTCGGTGTTGGAAATGTATTAGTTATAAGTTTAAAACTTTTCTGCCGTGGTGTAATTTGGAGGAGGGGGCAACTGGGGAATTTGCCCCAGTTTAGTATTTACATCAACCTCAAGACGGCACATTTACCACCCCCCACCTCAACATAACCACGATGGCAGTATGCTATGAGAATCTGAGTGAAAAAAATGTTGAGTCTAATAAAAACTGAAATGACGCCAATGCTTTTCTGTAAGTATAAACAGCAATATCGTCTCAGTTGTATCCTAGGCATTTGTTCTAAGCTCTTATGTGTTTAAAACCAGTAGCGGATTTAAT
Organism: Macrosiphum rosae; assembly: GCA_016617965.1. Lineage (NCBI taxonomy): Eukaryota > Metazoa > Arthropoda > Insecta > Hemiptera > Aphididae > Macrosiphum > Macrosiphum rosae. Next base: position 15,122 of record WHPZ01564350.1, read on the forward strand.
TCTTCTTTTAGGAGAGGGGGTGAGGGGGCCAATATCCTATTTTGGTTCGAAAATTCTACTTTTAACAATTTCCCCACTTAAACCTATACAGAGGGAATGACATGTATCCAATAGTCAATAGACAATAGTACAATTTGTATAATGACTATAATTTATAAACATTCTGAACTTATATACAGATTTCTTAACAAGTAGTTGGTGATGTCTAGGGTGCCATGGTCCCTATCCCCCCCCTTTTTAAACAAATTGTTTATGGTAAGTAGCAATGAGATATTCTTCTTTTCAAGTTATGCAGTACTAGCAGTAGGTACCAGGTTAGATACAGGATCCCTCAGAGAGTATGCTAACCATAGGTTTATTTAGTTGAACAATAAATTGCTAATAATATAAATATTGATAAAGTAATCCGTCGATCGTGAATGGAGATGTCATAGATATATAAATATACATATATTTGTAAATACCTAAATATTATTATATACAGTTTTAATAGTTTTAAAAATAACATTGATTAGGTACCTTTAGATACATACTAGTACATATTTATAACGAATGATAGGTAAAATAATATCATATTAACTTTTAACTCGTATTTTATTTTTATTTTTATTTTTTTTTTTCACTATGGTGTTTATTTATTTATTTTTTTATTTATATCCTGTATACAAAATTTCTACCAGAAGGAGTGCTTCGATTTCAACATAAAGTACCTTATATTTTAGCATATTGGATCAAGATGGTACTTTAGAGAGGTAATTTTTCGATTTACTCAATAGTTTCTTAATGCCACAGGAAAAACCACTGACAAATTACAAAAAACCGCTAAAAATGGGATTTTAATTTCTAACACTTTGTTTATCACCATATAAATGTATAAAAAATAATAATATTATAATATTAATTCAACTTAAAAGCTATAATAAATAAAAAAATTTAAAAAATCCAGACTGATAAACCGTCTCCGTTCAGCATCGTTTTTCTTATATAGTGATATTATATCATTGAATTCTAGTTTAATACAATAAATTATACATTGACCCACTTGTAACCTACTGTACAGCAGAGCGACATCCACTTACCAGCTTTTTTAAATTCAATTGAATCGAATTAATATAATTCATCAAGTTGCTCTGAAGCCTTGGGAAATTTTATTTGTTGGGGCCACAATATATAAACGGATTGTCATTCAATTAATTATTTTATATTATATTATATCCTTCCTTCTCTCGCTACAACAATCATCTTTATTATTGAATTATGCCGTATATGAGTGCATTAAAACAGGATACAATAATAATCGTGCACTGTATACATTTTATAAGCTACGGGCACACTCGGAATTATTTTAATTCTGCGAATTGGTAAAATTAAAGCGTTTAATAAAAAACGATTTGAAACATAGTTTGAAATATAATCGACATGAAAAATCATCACTAAGATAACATATTATAATTGTGTAATAATATTAGTTATTAGCTATTGTAACAAAATTGATTAATATAGTTAAAATGGTTAGAATAAATTCCAATGTCGTATCAACATAATTATACATCGGAAAAAAGACTGTTATTTCTGAATCCATCTATAATATATGTTTTGATTTTAGAGTATAAAACATTGTTGGTTCTCGAATAGCTTAGTTTATACTCTATAGCTTAGTTCTTACTGGTATCTGGTAAAAATACCCAATGGAAAAAATATTCATGAAAAAAATATCTGTTAGAAATAATACCTATGGAAATAATACCCAAAAGAAAAAAAAAACTCGCGGAAAGTGATATATTCTTTATAAGTAATAATTTTTTAATACATCATTACCTACCTGTATATATTGTTGATAATATGAAATATATAGGTACCTATGCATTTTTAGATTCTGAGTGGAACGATGAATGTATTGATTTTACAATGGTGTGTGTTTTTTTTTTTATTTTATTATTTTTTTTTTTGTCAGTGTACACGATAAGTACTTGAAATAATGCTTCGATTTTCAACTCCAGTATCTTGTTCGATTGGAAAGTTTTGGAGAGGTCCAAATTTAAAATTCCCAGTAATTTTCAAAAGCGCCAAGAAAAACCAAAGAAAAATTAAGGAAAAACGGGAATTTTAACGCAAAATTGAATTTGGTTTTTGGTGTAACTTTAATTTTGCATATATTTTGCAATTTATATTTGCATTTTCTATACACGATAACATTTTCAAAATATTTTGATTTATTTTGAACTGTTTAGGGACATTTTCATTTTCCGTTTTTTTTTAGTTTTTTTTTCTAGAAATATCAATATAATTTTATTTGTTGGTTAAAAAAGCTTGAAAATTCAATAGAAGGCTCTTAGTATATTGTTTCAAAGGCAGATGAAAAATATTAAAATTCCTTTGTCACAATTTTTTTTATAAGCATTTAAAGTTCAAAAATTGACAAAATATGGAAAAATCACGAAAATTAACAAATTATTTTTAGTTAAGAATTCGTAAAAAATTTTCTTTTTAAATCTAAGATTTGAAAATGTAATACAAGATTACTCATAAGTTTGTCTACCTTTATCAATAAAAAAAATCTCTACCGGAAAGTCAAATTAAATTTTTATGAGCGTTTGAAATTCAAATTTTTACAACATTGGATATTCACTCGATTTCTCATGTAGCGATTTCCTTATTTTGTTGTAAATCAATAATGAATAACTGTAGGTCCATGAAAATTTCACTGAATGTTCATATTAGCATTTCCTATACACTGTACAATTTTGAAAATAATTCGACTCTTTTTGAGCTGCATACGGACATTTTCAGTTTTCAATTTTTTAGTTTTTTTTTTCTTTAAATATCAATAAAGTTTTATCTGTTGGGCCAAAAAGTGTAAAAATTTAATACAAGGCTCCT
>WHPZ01564352.1:0-40463 GCA_016617965.1 Macrosiphum rosae
CGATATTCACTTTCCAATCGAACAAGATACTGAAGTCGAAAATCGAAGCATTATTTCGACTACTTATCGTGTACACAGACACAAAAATAAAAAATTAAAAAAAAAAAACACACATCATTGTAAAATCAATACATTCATCGTTTCACTCAGAATCTAAAATATTAAATAGAATATTTATTGGAAATGTCGAACTAGTATTTATTATACTTGGACCATTTTTACGAAATATTAAAATGACCATCGATTAATATCAATTACTTACTGAAGTCATCATAGACCCATTTTTGCCAAAACCCACGTGGACTTATTATTCTTATAGTACCCAAAGTTGAATACCTCGAGTAATGGTTTGATTTTTGATTTTGATGCGTTAGCATTTTCAGAAACATTATCTGTTAAATAATTTACAGTAGGAAACGGCGGGGCTTTTCATTGGAAAAAAAAGAACTTTGCTTCATCACGGGGCAAAAAAAAATTGTTAAAAATTTATAAATATCGTCTATGAGGATATTTGTGAATTGAAAAACCGGATTTTGAATAACTGCATTATTGGAGAAAAATAAAGGGGGTGATCATGCTTGGTGAAGCATTATATTATATACCTTTATAACAGTATTATGTACGCTTACATTTTGACGCTATTTCACATTTTCGAATTGCACATTACTGCGGAATGTAACTTGTAAATGTAAATTTAAACAAACTCAGTTTTTAAACAAATAATCGGTAAAATATTATCTACACAATTTCTTATGGAGTAATAAATTATACATATTTTAAATATTTAAACCATCCAATTCACGTTAGAACACTCAATAATGTGCTTTAAGTAGGTAGGTAGGTATCGTGATTAAACCGAATACTGCATTATAAATTATTATAAGCCAAGTCGTAATGCCGTTTTAACGTAGGTATAGGTACACCGGTTTATAACACATTTTTAATTCAATATGCAACCAATAATATTATCAGGGTTTATTCATATATTTTTATTTTTATTTTATTATTTTTATACCTATACCGTTTAGTTATGTTCAGGCGTAATCGGTATGTAATCAGTAACCGTGTCAAACAAATAAATGAGCAACTTTTCCATTTTTTTATTTTTTTAAAAAACTGGCTAACTTCGAGGATGGTATATAATATAGTTAGGATTTTTGGAGAAGTTTGGCTTTTCTATGAGTAATTTATAAATTTAATATTGTCCCCCGAAAATATGCTATCCATAGAATCAATTAATATTTTTGTACAGTCGATAGATAAAAAAAAAATAGACCCGTCTAAACGGGTTTGGACCGTTTATCGTTGTAGAACTTTTCACATTTTCAAATTTAACATTACTATGGAATGCAGCTATAAATATAGCCATATTATAGATATGAATAAACACAGTTCTTAAAACAAATAGTGGGTGAGACAATATTTACATTTTTCGTAGAGTAATAATTATTGTTTAAACTACACAGTTCACGGTGGAACACTTGATAATTATTTACTATATAAGTACCAAACCGAAAACTGCATTATAAATTATAATAAGTCAAGTCGTAATGCCGTTTTCAAGTGTAATAATTCGTAACACGTTTTTATTTCACTATTCAATCAATAAAAATTATCAAGTTTTATGCATATTTTTTATATTCATTCTCGAACTATAGTATTTAGTTGTTTTCAGATGTTTACAGTAACCTCATGTCAATATGATATAGAGAATGATTCACCAAGCATGCTCGTGCCTTTTTTTTTTTTTTTTTAAATAATACAGTTAGGTATATAAAATCTAATTTTTAGAGTTTTCAATTATAGGTATCCTGTGGGCATACAAACTTCTGTTTTTCAAATAAGAACCCACCATTTAAACTGTAAATTACTCAGTGGTTAAATTTTCTGAAAACGTTGACGTCAAATCAAAATTCTTACGTCAACTTAAAACGAGTAGTTTTAAGTTATTTAAATTTGTGTTCTTAGGTACATGGTAATGGATTTATAAGATATATGGTGATTTGAAAATTGTAGTCATTAACATTAATCTATCGATAAAAAACAAAATGGCCCAATTATAATAAACACTATAGTTCCAATATTACGTCTATTTTATATTTTTGTAAAATAATTTTTTAAAGACTATTTTCCTAAATACAAACTTTTTAATAACTATGAAACCACTTGTACGAATTTTGATTCTGATATACGTCTAGTCAGTTTCTTAGTTACTAAAATGTTTGTACCTACTGAGGATTATTTGGTTTTGATGGTTTCAACAGAGGCAGAAAATTGATCTGTTAAACAATTTACGTTAGGAAACGTATCTTTTAATTGGGAAAAAAGGAATTATGTACCTCTTTAAGTAGTTCGAAAGCATCTAGAAAATTAGTAGAAGTATCTAAGTATACTTGAAAATTCAAAAATTAAATTTTGAATAACTGCATTATTGATGAAAAAAATCCGTTTTCATATTAAATGTATAACACTTTTTTACTTCCCTATTCAACCAATAATATTATCAGGTTTCATGCATATTTTTTTTTATACTTTTCCTGATATGGGTAATGTTTTAGTTGTTTTCTGATGTTTACAAACAATGTCACATTGTCACTATTATATATTATTATATTATCTATAGGTATCATTAGTTATTTTTGAATAAGAACCCACCTTTCAACTGTAAATTACTCAGTGGTTAAAATTTCTGAAAACATTGACGTCAAATCAAAATTCGTACTAGTAGTTTTTAAGTTATTTAACTTTGTGTTCTTTTATATAGGGTGTTGCCACTGGGTATCCTCCCTAATCATAAGATTCATGTCAACCTATTTTTACTGTCACTTATCAAACATACTTCTTCTACAAAAAAAATGTATAAATTGTAGATTTATTTCAATTTACCTAGAAAAAAAAAACCTGTGTGTTCTCGGGATAAAAGGTCAATGGTAATAGATTTATACGATATGGTGATTTGAAAATTGTAGTCATTAATATTGATCCATCGATAGAAAACATTTTTAAAAATTTCCCAATTTTAATAAACACTAAAGTTCCAATATTTTATATTTTTGTAAAACCATTTTTAAAGACAATTATCCTTAGTACAAACTTTTTAATAACTAATAGAAACCACTAGTGCTAATTTTAATTCTGATACGTCTAATTAGTTTCTTAGTTATTAAAATGTTTGTACTAAAGATCATTGGGTTTTGATGCGTCAACATTTTCAGAAAATTGAGCTGTTAAATAATTTACGTTAGGAAAGGGATCTTTTAATCGGGACAAAAAGGAATTATGGACCTCTTTAAGTAGTACGAAAACATCTAGAAAATTGGTAGAAGTATCTATGTATACACTTGTAAGTTCAAAAATCAGATTTTGAATAACTGCACTATTGATGAAAAAAAATCCGTTTTCATGTAAAATGTTTAACATGTTTTTATTTCAATATTCAACCAATAATATTATCAGGTTTCTCACATATTTTCTTTTTATATTATTCCTGATATATGTAGTGTTTTAGTTGTTTTCAGATGTTTACAAACTTTGTCAATCTATATATTATTATATTATCTATAGGTATCATAAGTTATTTTCGAACACAATAACTGTGGAATACTTAGGTATAGATAACCAATATACGGGTGGTATTTGAACAAAGTATCATAGAATAAATATATAATAACAAACATTGGAAGGTTAAAAATCAATTTTAAAAAAGTGGCTAAGTGTATGTCGCTCCATTATACAGTGGGTTACAAGTGGTTCACTTTAATGGATGGTATTAAATTTGAATTCATTGATATAATATCATTGTATACGAAAAACTATTCTCAGAGGTGACGGTTTGTCAGCCTAGGATGTTTTATATTATATTTAAATTGTTATTACTTATTATTAAAATGGTAACTAGTAAATTAAATGAATATTATATAATTACATAAAAAAAACTAAACTCGTCATTTTTGGTTATATGATATGTAATTTTGTAAAAATTTTAACATAAAATAACTATTAAAAAAATCTTGTTTTCCATTTTTTTTTAGATTTTTTGGTTACAGAACACCTAACCTATTTGTGGAACCGTGTTTTAAATTTTCAATCCTTAGCTATAAAAGTTGAACATTTTATACATTTTTAAATTTGTTAAATTTTGTCAAAATTTAAACTTTAAATGCTTATAGAAACAAATTATGCCCATGTATTTTAAATATTATTCAACTGCTATTGTAACAGTATATCAGGAGCATTTTCACCCTTTTTGACCCAAAAAATAAATTTAAAATTACTTTTATAGAAAAAAAAACCAAAAAAAATATGACACTGCAAATGTCCGTAAACCCCTCATAACAAGTCAACATTTTATCAAGCATAGGAATTTATAAAATGAACGAACATTGTGTAAATTTCAAGTGTCTACGGTTATTTGTTTATGAATTACAACAAAATAAGAAAATCGTTACATGAAAAATTGAGAAAATAATGTCCCATGTTGTAAAAATGTGAACTTCAAACGCTCATAAAAATTTGATTTGACTTTCCAGTAGATATTTTTTTTTCGATATAGGTAGAGATTCTTATGAGGAAACTTTTATTAAATTTTCAAATCTTAGATTTAAAAATGAACATTTTTATGAATTTCTAACACAAAATAGTCCTGGCATTTTATCATTTATATAAAAAAAAAAATTAAAAAATTGGAAACCGAAAATGTTTGTAAACAGCTCAAAATAAGTCATAATATCGAAGTATGATTTCAATTACTTATCGTTTTATCGTGTATACAGACACAAAAAGTAGTTTAAATAATAAGCTGTCGTGTTTAAAAACCCAAACTCCATGCTCAATATACGATACATTTATATTTACAGAAATTTGGTTAGAAGAAAACGTTATGTCAACAGAATTAGTGTTTTTATAATTATAATGTTTTTAAGAACAATTACAGAACAAATGAATCAAGCTCATTATCTAGAGGTGGCGGTGGTCTACTATTCGTTATAATATTTATTCTAAGCTTATCGAAATTGTAATTAATAATATCGAACTATTATATTATTTTGTAATGACAAAATCGTCTAATCTTACTTTTATTATTGCAGGGTCTATGTATATCCATATTAAGTCAAATGTTATATTATTTAATGAATATTTTAATAAGATCGAGTTATTAAGTATAAAAAGTTTAACGATGCAATTCTCTTATTGTTTGGCGATTTTAATTTACCATCATATTGATGTATTTCACCAGGTCAGTTTTAGCCACTTTACCCATCATATAATAAAGTATTTCTCAAATTTTAAAGTATATAATAATATACATAACTGCCGCGGCGCAAGTTATATTTCTATTAAAAAATATTTAGAAGATATTGACATATTGTATTGATTACTTTACTAACAATAATTAAAAAAATTGTTTGGAACTATTTTATGGTCACATTAACTATATTAAAGATAATTTCGTTCCCAAAATGCAGAAGCATGAATTTACATTTCCTATTTGGTTTAGTAAAGAATTAAAATGTCTTATTAAACAAAAAAAATTAGCTCATGATATACTATACAAACATTCGAATGATGTCGCTGGCTGTTTAACAGTTCAATAATTTTGTGAAGGGCGTACAATTGTACAAACCATACCTATTATATAGCTGCCCATTGGAAATATGTGTCCAATTCAAAATGTTTATATTTTCCAAAAAGCCGTCCGACTTTTAGGCTATTGTTACAAAGAGAACGGTATATAGTTGCGACTTTTGGAGAAGTTTGACGTTTCTATGAGTAAATAATGTATTTTATATTGTACCCAAAAAAGTTGCTATTAATAGGAAATAATATATTCGTACGATAAATAGCTGAAAAATAGACTAGTAAAATGGGTTGGATCGTTTATCGTTGTAGAACGGTTGTCGTTTTCAAATTTTACGTCAGTGCGGAATGCATGTATAAATATAGACATGAACAAACACAGTTTTTAAACAAATAGTCGATAAAATATTATTTGCATTTTTCATAGAGCAATCATTATTTTAACTACACAATAGTTTACGTTAGAGCATTCAAATATTTTGGTACCTATAGCTGGTACTGCGATTATAAAATTATAATATTTTATAAAACTGCATCATAATAAGCAAGGCTCGGCATTAACGAGTTAAAAGTTAAAATTAAGTAAATACATTAATAGTTAATTTTAATTAAGTTAGTTAACTCGTTACTTTTTTTTCAAATTAACTTTTGACTTGATAAGTTACTTTTTTTTTAAGATTAACGAGTTAACTTCGAGTTAATTTTATTCAAAAGTATCTAAATTATGTTAATTTTCGTCCGAAGAATAATGAAAATTTTTGAATGAGGTTTTTACTGTAGCGATGTATCGTTTTAAATTTCACTAGTAATTTTCTTGAGAGTAAAGAAAATCTATCTAATAAAGCATAATATTATGTGTTAGGAATTTTTTATTTTTGCTAATTAGAAAATTTTAATTTTAAACTAAGTTAAGTTACTATTTTTCAAAGTTGACTTTTAACTTATCGAGTTAACGAAAAAAAAATATGAGTAACTTTTAACTTAACTCAATTATTTTAAAATAACTTGGCCTAGCGAGTTGAAAAAAAAATCGTTAACTTGCCCAGCCTTGAATTAATAAGAGTCGAAATGCCGTTTTCACATACCTGAGTATTTTTATAACAAGTTTTTATTTCACTATCGACCAATAATCATCAGGTTTTATTGTAACCGTATGTCTGGTATTTGTACAAAGTATCATATAGAATAAGCATACTATACAACAAACATTGAAAGGTTAAAAATCAATTTGAAAAATTAATCAATCGTCTACATACCTTACCTACCTACCTACCTACTATTGTGGCAAATATTAATAATTCAACATCAAGTCTGATTGCATGCAAAACTTCGTGTAACCTATGTATATTTTTAATTTACTTTTTAAATACTTTATGTAGTATGCTATTTAATAATTTAATAATTATGTCAAGAACGTGCCAATTATAATATTATATTGGAACGTCCATTGGAAATGTATTATGTCTCCAATTTCAATTTTTTATCTTTTCAAAAAGGACGGCTAACTTTTAGGCTTATTCCTATGAGGACGGTATAGTTTGGGGTCTTGGAGAAGTTTGATGTTTGTATGAGTAAATTATATGTTTTATAGATGTATAGGTACACTTAAATAAGCCGTTTATTGATGTAGAATAATGTACTGCATATGTACTCGTAAGTTTTGACACTTTTTCCGGGAATGGAAAGCGTTTTTAAAAAACTTTACTAAACGAGAAAAAAATCGAAAAACAACAGCTGAAAAACGATACCGAAAATCGAAGATACATAGAAATGAAAATGGACATTAATTATGCCCAAATAGAAAAATATAAATGATAAAATAATAATTCTGTTATCGAAAAATTGGTAATCCTGATAACCAATTGTTAAGTAAAGGTCAATGCGAAAGAGCAACTTTTTGATTTTTAGAAGTATTTTATACAATAAGTGTATGTTAAACTTCTGAGTTGAGGGTTGTTTTTATTTTTTACTCTAGAACTTATGCTTGACTTTACTTTTGAACTTTTAAAATTTAAAGGAACTTTAATTTTTAATTTTCGTATAAATTATAACGAGGTGTTATAATTTAAATTTAAATATCAAGAATAATTAATTTTAACTTTTAAGTACCTACTACCTACGTATTGCACGTTTACTATTATAAGAATTAAAAAAAAAAACTATTAAAAACATTAAACAAAAATTTATTACATTTTTAAATCGATAAACAAAAACGAAAAAGAATGTTCCGTCGTTGATTTTTTTGCACATTTGTAAATTTTTTACATTACTGTGGAATAAAAGTATACGTCATAGACTTAAACAACCACATTTTTTAAACAAATAGTCGTTAAAATGTTATTTACTTTTTTCATACATTAATCACAATGTAAACTACACAATAATTTATGTTAGAAAATTCATTATGCTGTGGCCGGTATCATGATTAAACCAAAAACTACTTAATAAAATATATGTTATTGTCATTTTATTACATGTTTTTATTTCACTATTCGACAAATAATTATCAGGTTTTGTGGTAATAACCGTTAAACCGTGTATGGGTGGTATTTGTACAAAGTGTCATAGAATAAACATATTATAACAAACATTGAAAGGTCAAAAACGAGGGAATCGTCTAAACACGCTTGATAAGTTTTAGATAAGTATTGCTGAGAGGACGGTAAGACAATAATTAGGATTTTAGGAGAATTTTTATTTTTGACGTTTCTAATCGATGGCTCACGAACGTACATATCGAATTTTTCTATAGCTGGTATCATGATTAAGCTAAAAACTACTTAATAATGTATATGTTATAACCATTTTACTACACGTTTTTATTTCACTATTCTACTAATAATATATTATCAGGTTTTGTGGTAACCGTTAAACCGTATACGGGCGGTATTTGTACAAAGCATCAACATATATAATATGAATAAACATATTATAACAAACATTGAAAGGTCAAAAATGAGTGAATCTTCCACATACGCTTAATAAGTTTTAGATGAAAATTGCAGAGAGGACGGTAGGTATAGTAAGGATTTTAGGAGAATTTTGATATCAAGAATGAATTGCGGAAAAAAATCACAAAAAAATAAACACACTAAAAAGCCCAGAAATATAAATATGAACACAATAATATTATGTATAAGTCATGATACATTGTGTTATAATTTATAAGTCAAAAAACATAAGTCTTAAATATAAACATACCTACTAAAATGTATACAAAAATTACACAACTATAAAAATAATAATATAATAAGTCAATACAAAACCGTGGTGATGACTGGTAGCTGTATAATATATGTAGTCATGTAGATAGCAGACAATATTTTAGTGTGTATCAATGTTGTTAAAAATACTATTCAAAAGTATTTCAAATAGGTATTTAAATACTTCAATTACAAAGTATTAAAATATTCATTTAAATACCTTTGCTAATAAATATTTAAATACAAATACAAATATATTCAAAAAGTATTTCAAATATTTTTAAATACATTTTTTTAAGCTTTATTATTTTCTGATTCTTAATTCTTAAAACTAATTATTTGTTTAATTTAATAAAGTGTATTGAATAAAGAAGATATTTGTGGGCTTATACAGAATTCCTTTATTTATAAAAAAATTGTAAATATAGTTATGTTTAATTTATGTGATTTATAACATATACAGTTATCCTAACTAAATAGTAAATATCTTGTTTGAAAATGTTGTATTTAATATTTTTAAATACAAAATATAATAAAAAGTATTTGAAATAAACTTGAAATACTTCTGTCTAAAAGTCATTAAAATGTATTTAAAATACAGAAAAAGTATTTAAATATTCAACAAGTATGGTGTGTATATACCTAAGACTTATGTTTTTTGACTTATAACACAATATATCATGACGTATACATGGTACTTGGTTCATATTTTTATTTTTATTTATATTTCGGGGCTTTTTTTCCGTGTTCTTTTCTTCCGCCTACCCTCACGAACGTACATATCGAATTTTGCCATAGCTGCAGGTATCATGATCAAACTAAAAACTACTTAATAATATATATGTTGTAGCCATTTTACTACACGTTTTTATTTCACTATTCTACCAATAATATATTATCAGGTTTTGTGGTAACCGTTAAACCGTATACGGGCGGTATTTGTACAAAGCATCATAGAATAAACATAATATTATAACAAACATTGAAAGGTCAAAAACGAGTGAACCGTCTACATACTTGATAAGTCTTAGATATAGCCGAGAGGACGGACGGTATAGTTAGGATTTTAGGATTTTAGGAGAATTTTGATTTTTGACGTTATTCTAATCGATTACTCGTGAACGCGTTACATATCGAATCGGGAAATATCGACAATATCAACATATTTTGGAGGACCGCAGGGTTACCAAAATGTTTTTGTAAAGCGTCATTATGCGCCACGAAATAGCTGAGGTCTCTTTGTTCATTAACTACACGAACTGCAGTAATATCATTAGATTAAAATGTTTAAATCATTGTATTTATTTTAGATAAACTACTCATTTGTTTTATTGAACAAATACGACAAATTCGATACGATAAAAATTAAAATAGTAAATATTCTTCAATTTCCTGTCACAATATTTTAGTCAATAAATAATATTGTGCATTTATCTAGTATAATAATATAACAGTCGTTTATTATTAGTCCCGTTAAATTACTTTTTCTGTAAAAAATTTAACTACATATTTATGTACCTACCAACTATTTTTTAACTATATAGTTATAAATAATAATTATATTTTAGATTCTAGTGGTTGTACAATGGTGTATATTTTTATTTTTATAATGTACACAACATTTTTACCAGAAGGAATGCTTCGATTTCAACATTATAATAATAGTTATAGTACCTTGTCTTTAATAAATTACGAAAAACCGCTAAAAATGGGATTTTAATTTCTAACGCTACGAATAAAACAACGAATAAAAAACTATAATATTATAATACTAATTCAACTTACTCTTATACAACGATATTATAGAATTGTATTCAAGTTTAATACAATCCATTATACATTGGCCTACTTGTAACCTATCGTACAGCAGAGCGACATCCACTTACCAGATTTTTTTATCAATTATAATTATCGATTTGTAACATCCAAAATGTTCAATAGTTCTAAAATTTAGCTGACCAAATGGGAAAAAATTGTGACGGTCTACCTACCTCTTTGCAAAAATACGAAATTCGCATACGGTCTATGACATAATAATTAATTATGTACAACGATAAATATTAGTACAGCCATCTTGCATTTCTAATGTGAATATTCAAAACGAATATTTTACAACGTAATAACTCCAAAAATAAAACTTACAAAGGTTAGCTAATGCACCTAATTAATAAATATTAACCTAATTAACATATAACTAGTTATAAATTAACCTAATTATAAACAATGAACTACTACCTACATAATAACAAATTACAATTTTGCGTACGATATTACTAATTTTCACTTGGGTACCTACTTACCTATATACCAAAGTAACACAATAATGACTATAACCACACGTGTTTTTTATAGTGGTAATTATATTAAATATCTCCCCACCAGGCGTTTTCCGTGCAAAAGATGGGTTAGTTGTACGAGTATGTACCATAATATTTTCATGTCTACTAACTATATAATAGTAACGTAAGTAACCTATACCTAACCAATGGTAACATCATAAATTAACAAAAACAAAAAATCATGGGTGAGCTACTATTAAGCTATATTTGTTGATAAAATAAGCTATAAATAGAGATGTGCAGGATTATACCGGTAAAATGTACATAAATTTACTTAAAATTCGGTTGATTGGCAAATGCCTCAAGTCCCGACTCTTGACCATATTGTTCACGGGAAAAATAATTGTATGAACTTGTATTATAATAACTAATAACTAATTTATTTGTTCTTACTCCGTTGCAAATACAGTGTTTACAGATGAGCATTTCTTTCTTAATGTGTAATTGCTTCTGTGTACCGATTACACTAAAAATGTATTTATTTATGTACGTTAGAACTTAGATAGTAATATCGTCCAATAATATTATTGTAAATTATTCAAGGTTATAATCAGAGCTCGGATTTTATAGCGTGTGCTAATTATTATAGGATGCAGATAAAAATAGCTATACATTTGTTCTATGCACCGGAATCTTCAAATATGAAATTTTATAATGGTATATTTTGCATATTTGAAATATTTTAGGCTTTTAGTGCAATTTTTCAAGTTTTGGTGCTATTTTTTGCTAATTTGCATAATATAATGTTTTATTTTGTACTTTCATAAATCTAGTTTATATTATGTAGTATGAAAATTATGAAAATGTTGTCATTTATTTTAATTTTTTTTTTTTTGAATACGTATGAAATAAATACCAAAATTTTCGTTCATATTAAAATCTATATTTTTTAAACAGTCCGGCGTATTGACCTATCGAACAGTAAACAATTATGAATCCTTATCGGCTGCACAGCTCGTATCTATATATTTTTGTCTGGAAACACATAACTTTAACATTAACTTATAACACTAGTAAAAACATTAAGAATGAATGGTTATTCGATTTTATGAACGGTAAAAAAAAATTACCATCCTTGTAAAATGTACTTAAATTACCCTGTCAATTTAACGAGCTTCACTCAGAGGCGCCAGGTGAAACGAACGTCTTCACTTCTCTAGGCCTATAAACTAGAGCTATACTCTCTCCAAGTCACAGGGAATCTATTGGTATATAACTTTTTATTGAAAACGGACCAGTATTTTTTTGCAGAGTCTATAAGTTTCGGATAAACCAACTTGGGTTAAATATTATACACTGACAGAATGTCAAATATCTGACCAATGCCAACCATTCTTGACGTTTCTAATCACGAACGTACATATACGAATATCGAATCAGGAGATATCGTGAAAAACGGCAGACAATCAACATATTTCGTAGGACTGTAAGATTACCAAAATGTTTATGCAAAGCGTCATAATGTGCCACGAAATAGAGCTCTCTTTGTTTTAGATAAACACTAATTCGTTTTAAATGCAATAAAATATGCACTTAAATTACCCTGTAAATTTACCGAGCTTCACTTCTCTAGACTAGAGCTACGCTCTCCAAGTCACAAGGAATTTATATTGGTATAACTTTTTATTGAAAACGGTCCAGAAGTTTTTGAGTCTATATAACTTCGAACGTGGGTTAACTACTATTGTACACGGATAAAATGTCAAATATCTAACCAATGCCAATCGTATTTGTGCCTGTACAACAGTTGCATTGAAAAAAAAGATAATAGAAAATCGTCATATTGTTTTAATGAAAAAGCGTTGACCTAATAACCTGAGTTACCTAACGCAATGATGAATGTTGTTTCGTCTATAATTATTATAAATAAAACTCAAAAATAACTACTCGAATTATTTTCAATAATGAGTACTAGGTAGGTACCTAAAAATCAGGCAAAAATTTAAATAGTACATTTTTTTCAAATCGTGAAATTCGTCCGTTTTTGTACGCAATTAATTTTCTACTACCTAAGAAATAAATATTTTTCACGTGTCGTCTTTGATGATATTACTGTCCTTAGTACTTCAAATTTTAATGTAAGCATCGCATTGCAAATAATATTCGATTTGAATTTATCAGCACACGACCTGTGCAAGACTTAACAGTTCAGTTGGGACACAACTCGTGTTGTGGGTACCCCACTTTTATCGTTGGGGCACGCAACTTGTCGACTAATTTTCAGACATATTTTTCGAAAACTTTTTGACGGCGTTCTGCAGCAGTGTCTTGGGCCACAAAAATAATTTTGATATTTATGAAAATGTGTCGTTATTTTCGGAATTTATTTCAGCGTGTAGATATCCAAGTATAAGACGTACAGGCACGAATGTACAATGTTGTTATTTTGTAAACCTGAAATAATTTGAATACAAGGTTAACATTATATATATACTCCGATAGCTGTGGCAGATAGCTGTTATAATAATATTACAAAAATAAAATAAAAAATAAGCTGCAAAATAGGTGGGTATAACCTATATAATACCTCTGCCGTACGATAATATAATAATAATAATAATAATAATAATGATAATGATAATATGTACACCTCGACGCATTGAGTAGGTCACTGCAGTAATGGATGTGTTAAATTTGAATCCAATAATGATAAATCATTGCACATTATACGAAAAACGATACCGAGCGCCGTCGGTCTGACGGCCTATATATAATATATTACAAGTATCTATATAAATGTCACTAAAATATGTTGTTTTTGATAACGCTATATTAAAGTAATATTTGCATTGCTATATTATACAGAGTGATCTGTTTGAGCGCCTACGCCCGTCGTTTCGCAAACGTTCAACGTTTTTGGAAAATTATTTTTTTACATACAATTCGATGGCATTACGATATCACACACGGAAAAAAAAATTACTATAATACTATAGTTGAACAAATCATAGTAGATATAACTATTCAATAGGTAAAATAACTAAAACGATTTACTTGTCATGGCTATATAAATATAGGTAGTTAGTTTTCATGGCGATGTTTACTATATTTTATAGTTAACGAAGTTTTTAATGTTTGAGTTAATTAAAAAATATAGTCAACATGGCATATTTCAGCTCGAATAACTATGATAACTTGACTATGATATTTTAGTAAATCTGACTAGCCTTATAGCTATATCCCTATAGCAAATTGTTATGTACAGTCAATCCTACTATTTTTATAGTACAAACGACTGTTTTGTTTTTGTCCGTGCATGTCTCGTCAAAAAATTACTATATCGACATTATATCCTATATAACGGTGTTGAGAATATATACCGAGAATTTTATCTACACGGAAAAAAATGTGGTTAAAAAAAACATTTAAATGGTTATTCGACACCAAATTGCGTTGGTGTGGTATAGTGACAGCCCCACACCAGGTAAAGCAGGCCCTATTATTTGTAAAATTTCGGACTGCACATTTAATTTTATTCTCGCTACCGTCCTAGAAAAAGGATTGTATTACATATATACATATATATTATATATTATATGTATATAATAATTTAACAACGCAATTCAATAAAACAAAAAAATACTCATCTTTTAATAAAAATCATAAAAATTAAATAGCATATAATAATAAAAACCTTGACTTAACTTTTTAACAATTAAAATCATAACAATCCATATTACATTTTTGTTTTTTAATCAAGCAAGTATGGTAATTGAAATGAAAAAAGTCTTAATTTTGAAAACTTCAAGAATTCGTGTTAAATAATAAAATAATAAAAATCTAACTCAGTAATGATGAGTAGGTGGGTAGTTTACTAGCTTTAATATAAAATATTAATGAGAGAGATTTGATATCACACCCAAGCGGTATAACCTGCACTTGAATTCACAAAAACGTTGGCGTGAACAGTCCTAAAATTTCTATTTTTTTTTAACTTTTTTCCTAAACTATGATACCTAGCTAGAAAGTTGATTGATAACTCATTAAAAAGAGTAGACACTAAATGTGGAATTCAAATTTTTTTAAAAAAATTATTTAGTTTTCCACAGACAAAAAAAGAGTTATTATTTTATAATAGTTATTATTTTAAGAGTTTATTTTTCGCTAGTTTTTCATTTAGCGAGATAGATTTTCGAAACTGGAGAACGGATTTCGTTGTTTGGGGTCTTTTTAGATGATTCACATTGGCTAGGAGAAGAGCAGTGAAGATTTTCAGAACTTTATCTCCAATCGTTAATTCACTACAAAGCTGTAAAGCTGAAAAACATCAAAAAACTCCCAATAAAATTTGTTTTAATTGCAATAGTTAAGACTTAAGATGAATAAGGTACTACCCGCAAGTAAATATATTATTGAAGTTTGTTTTATTATCTTAACAAAATAAATACATAAACAAAAATTTAAAAAAATTTTCAGGTGAATAGCATTATACAAAATTCAAATTCCATTTTTATTTTTATTATTTTTTTTTTACTAAACAAACACATTTTTATGCATGTAAAATGTAATGTACTCGTATCAATGTATAATATCCTATAATATCAATATAATATAAAAATTTAATTAAAAACCATTTTAAGTGAATTTTATATACTATAGTTTTTGACATTTTAAATTTCATTTTTACATTTAAAATGCATATTATTTTATAGCATTTTTTTTTTTTTGACATTTTTAACGAATTTTTTGAGATTTTTTAGTGCTTCAAATTCACAGCCTTGCTAATTATATCGTTGCCCATCAATAATTCCAATATATTATATTTTTTTAAGTTTTTTACTTTTTTGAACGACCGAATTATTCCAATCTATAAATTTCGGTTTAAAGTTTAGATGAGCAGAATAGAGTGATACAGAAGTACCTCGCCAAAATATTGCCCACTACTCCGCTAATCTTAACTTTAAATACGTATACCTATGTGAGTTATAACTATAATGAACTACTTGTCCGAAGTTTGACTTTTATAGATTTAAATTCTCCGAATAATATTCTGCTTCGGAACGTGAAAGTAAAAATGTATGATGTCTTTCGAAAAAGTAAGAAACTTAAAAAGTAAAAACTATATATTGTCTTCAGAAATGTTGTTTTGAAATGACAATATAAAACAAAATAAAACGAATATTTTCAAATAAGTCATAACTTTTCGGAATATTGGTATTTTATAAAATCCCTATATAGGAATACCGAGTACAGTAGGCAATCCATAAAATTGTTTAAATTGCATATTAGCGTTATAATATTAAACGTACAAACACGAACGCAGAAAACCTCTTTGATTATAAAGACTTGTTTACTTTCAACAGCATTATTAACTTAAAAAGTCAATTGATATCTTTAAGACAACTATAATATGTCTACATTATGTTGTATATATTATAATTATCGATATAATGAATCTCTACTTGGCACTATTAGCAAGTTAAAATAAATAGCCATAATGTTAAATATTAATAATTGCATAGGCTTATATTTTATAAGACATTCTTACTTGATTTTGTTTTGTTTATCTTCTTTGCGAATACTTAACGTTCCACCTTCGGTTGGTCGAAAAGTCAAAATTTATTAGTCCTATTATTATTATTATTATACTGTTACTGTCCTTTTCATTATATTATTAAAACACCTGTATAGTTATATGTTATCTCATAAGTGCATCGTTTGTATTGAATATTCATGTCGGTAAATTGAATAAAAAACATCGTATATTAAATGCATCTTTTCGATGATATCGGCGTTCGACGATGCAGTTCCCAATATATTATAAGTCCATTAGTAGTCTTCGATAGATCGAACGGAGCGTCGACCGTCTAGAGATAATGCGATAATTGTTCCGTCGCCACAGTCACACTATAACTATAGGTAATCTTTTCACTTCTCGGTCTCTAGCGAAATGTGGTGGCGTGTGGATAATAACATCATAAATTATACTTAGTAATATTACGAGCTGACGGATCGTCTTCGCTCAGAATCGTTTTTCGTATGCATTGATTTTACGTAATCGAATTCGAATTTAACACATCCGTCGCGGTGACTTTCTAGACACTATCGTAGTGTACAATAACTGTAAATTATTATATCTAATTAATAACTGCAGTGTACCAATCGATTTTTTTTTTTTTAAATGTCCAGGATTTATATAAAATTCCTAGGCGTTTTACAAAATACCAATATTATACACTTTACCGATAACATATGGACGTTTATAAACGGATCACCGAGATGGGTCGATTACATTTTTTGACAAAACATCGAATTTATTATATTATTATTATCAATTATTATAATACATGGCACTGCTTAAATTTGAAGAACATAATTATACCGTTTTTACGTTTTCGGATATTTAAACGTTATACAGTTTTATAATGTGTTTATCGTTATTATATTTTTAAACGTTATTTTTATTTTTATAGATCTGTAGTTAATCACACTTTGATCTTAGAACTATCAAATTCGTAGAATTTGTTGTCCGGGGTAGGTTATTTTCAATCATCCTAGGATTTTCAGTTGGTAGATGGCAAGTAAGTGTTCTATCTATATCTAGGGGTCAAATATTGTTTAAATATTATTGCATGAATGAAAGATGAAACAATAGATTTTTTTAAAAAAATGTTTACAACAATGACACAACTTTAAATGACATAATAATGTTAATTTTATATAAATATTTAGTACCTAAGTATTTATTGTATAAGTATTATTTAGGCAAGTACACCAAACCACGTCATTGCTGCAGATTTGCATCTCGTTGAAATTTGAATTACAGAAATAAACTAATATTCTATTAAATTCAATATTTATAAATCAAACAGGAATAAAGTATTTCAAAAATATAAATTATTATACCTACTGTTAACATAGGTTTGCCAACTTTGAATTGTTCATACTTTCGTAGTTATAACTTAATAAAAGATTCATACTTATATGGACTACAAGATTTCAAAACAATAGTTATGTCAAGTTTGACGTAAAAAACAAGCACAAACTGTATTTCGAATTACGTTATTTGTGATTGTTTTATATTAGGCGTTTATTGTTTATTTTTAATCATTAATTATGAACTATGATTAATGATATTATTTTATGTTTAAGAGGACGTCACACCCTCAAGCATAAGCTCAATTAGAGTAAAAAAATTTGGGGGGGGGGTCTTCAAAACCCCATAAATATTAATAGTTGTGTAATTTATTTAATTTACAAACATTTATTTTGTTATTTATTTTTTCAGTAGTTATCACATATTAATATTTTTATTTATCAATATGATGATATAAAGTTCTGCGTGGTTTTTGGGGGGGCTTTGAATGTTTTTGAGGGGGCTTAGCCCCTCCAGCCCCCACCCCTATTGCGCCTATGCCCTCATGTTTTATCTCCGTCTTACAAATGTACAACATACCAAAAACTGTTTTGCGTGGATCAACTTTTCTCGAACCATATTTATTGCAGAAGCTTTTTTAATAGGTTCGTGGTATAAGCCGGCATGGCAATAACAATTTAAATATTCTGAAATATTATTGAATCGTAACAGAAAAACTAAAATCGTTGTTCTTCGTTTAAACGCATCATCGGATTTCGTCAAAAATGTAACTTCGATGAACAAAAAATGTATGCTTGTATTATATTATTTAGATTTTTGGGTTCCAAAAAGAACTTTTTACGAGGGTTCCTTGTGTTAAATATTCAGCCTTATGTGAAAAAAAATTTGTAAGAACTGCAAGTCTCCGTGGTGTAGTTATTCGTAGTGAATAACAACAAAATAGATTTTGTCGAAAACTTCAGCAGACGATTTACGTGAATCGTTTTGGGTTTCCGGATTATTATAAAAAGTATTGGAGATTTTTTTTTTAAATTTTGACCCCTAAACGTACCAGCTAGATTCGTTTTCCCGGCAGAAAATATTACATCGAAGTCGAAGTATTTTTATCGCTCTAAAAGGTGTGGCGATGGACATATAATGCAACATAAAAACAAAACGTGAGCATAATAGTGGGCGCAGTACCCAAGTGTCGTGTCCAGTGCGGGTCACTGTAATGCTGCAGTGGTCTCAAAAATGTGGGGCCCTCAATAAAACATGTTTTATTATTTCTTTAAACATTTTGAAGATAAAAATGAAAAATTATTAAACAAAAATCTTTATGACGTATACGGGTTAGACATATTATAATAATAATTATGATCTATAAGAGATAAATACGTTTCGTCATAATTTATTTTGTTCGTTTTGGATTTATTATATTGTAAGACGAGTATAATAAAAAGGTTTCTCGCCCGCGAATACCTCAGACGTATGAATTTAATATGGTCCGTTGGTTAATTGAGTTCGAGACCACTGCTGCGGCTGTAAATTGTATAATGGATGTGTTAAATTTTTGATATAGGAAAACGACTCCAAGCGGAGACGCGGTCAGCCGACATTGTTCGACGTAAATATTTTATATCATATTATGTTAATAGTCATCCTAGGATATTTTATAATATATGATATTATATTGTATGTTACCGGAAAAGATGACATGTAGTCAATGTTGACACAATATGACTACCTAGTCAATAACGATAATGTCTGATTTGGTAAGGAATTAACTACGTCAATAACTATAGGTAATTGCGATGACAATTCCTAATAAAAGAAGGCGTCGACGATAAAATTACAAATCAAATAATATAATATACCTAACACTTATTATTTTGGATACATCATAATCTTCAATATTCTTTATTACGTTGATTTTTTTTTTTTTTTTTGAATCCATTATTATTATTTCCTTTGTCACACTCGAGTATAATATTTTAATTTCAGTTCAGACATCTCAGGTCTCGGCCTCGCCCTCTGCCGGATTGGTTATGGTTTCAATAAGACTATCTGTACTGCTGACAGTATAAGAATACCTTAGGTATACTTACAAGTATTCCTATAATCTCTCGTACACTTTTATTTCCAGCCGCTTGATTTTGGATTGTTTTATTTCTTCGATTCGTTCACTACATTAGTCGTTGTCGAAAAAATGTATTGGCATTACGTTTGTTTTCAATTAATCATGACATTAGGTTACTGTCAAATTTTAAGCGAATTTCATTTAAATCGAACACAGACTGTCTCAAACTGGAAGTGTCCATGACGATATGCCTACTTACAATACCTAAGACAATTTTACGTTTGTCAATTATTGACAATGTTTTTTATGAGTTATAAGCATTTAAAAACGAATAACGAAAACATAAAACCTAATTGTCCGTAATATGTTCCACAATCGGACCGATAAAGGTATTTATATTCGTTTTAATACGGATTTATAACATTGCCAAATATAATACGGAAATGTTAATATAAAACTAAGAAATATCCGACATTGAGTATCCACATAAATTGTCAACAACGACTGGATAATCACGACAATTCCTAACTTATCGACTTTTCCGAATTCCGGTAACATATATATTGCCATTAGTAATTTTTTCTTAATTTTAGTTAATATTAATACTATGGTAATAGTTGGTTTAATTTTGGTGAAAACATCTGCAAAATAATTGATATTTAATTTTTATTGGTTCTAGTACGGACTGCTCGTGAGGAACCTTTTATAAAATTATCTTAGCTATTGAAATTGAGCATTTTATACGTTTTTTAGAATGTATTTACTAGTGAAAAATAATTTGCAAATTTTCGAGAGTTTGTAAAAATTTGAAATTCAAATGCTTATAAATAAAATCGTCCCCATGTAGGTACCTTAAATTTATTTAAATAGATACAACAACGAGTCATGAGAAACCTTGAATTAAATTTTCAAGTTTTTTGAAGGAGTGAAAAAGGTAATTCTATCGACATAAAAAGTTTAAAACGTAAAATGTCTATAAATAGTTCAAATAGAGTAAAAAAAAAAAAAAAAAATGGTAAAATTATAGTTACAATGTGTAGAAAATTATAGTATAAATATTTGATGAACATTTCAAGTATTCGAATAACAACAAAATAAGAAAACCGTTTGAAGATAAATCGTTATTTTACGCTGCGTAATTTTTGATTTATTATTTTAGTCAATATTTAAACTTTAGACGCTCATAAAAATTTTTTCTGGAATGGCGTTCAACTCTTTTTTTTTAAATTCAATAATAATAAAACTTACGAAGAACATTGTATTCAATTTTTGAATCTTGGCTATAAAAGTTGTAGATTTTATAAATTTTTTACTACGAAATATAATAGTTTGTACGTTTTTGGGATTTTGGCTAATTTTGACAAAAAGTGAACTTCAAATGCTTATAAAAAAAAATTGTGCATTTGAATCTCCAATATTTTAAATAGCTGAAATCACAAACATCTATTGCACTTAATTTGAGGTTTTTTAACCGAGCTAAACATTTCTTTTTGACAATTATTGAATAAAAACTAAAAAAATCTCAAAATAATAAATAGCTCAAAGTGAATCAAAATATTTTGAAACTTACACATAGAATGTATAGAAAATGTTTATATAAAATTTGTGTATCTACTGGTATTCGTTTTTGAGTTAAACCGAACAAAGAAGATCGATATTTTATCAAAAACTGGTTTTGCGTAAAAATTCCAGTTTTGCCTAATTTTTTTTTTTTTTTTTGATTTTTTCCAATAAATTATTTCGAAAAAGTATTGGGAATTTTTGATTTTGACCTCTAAAAAGTGCCAACTAGAACTCCAATTCGCAACCTAAAACCACCCTCAAAAGTTTAAAATCCAGGCATTGTTTCTGCTATTATTATGGTGTACGCAGATTTAAAAAAACCCCACATACACATAAATTAAAATTGTAAAAAAAAAATACACGACGAATCTATCCCCTCGGAATCTAAAACAGAATTCAATGTAAAATCAATACGTTTTCTCCACTCAGAGTTGAAATTCTCGAGATTTATTATTAAAATAAAATGTTGTGAGATTCGACTTTAAATTTAAATATGTATTGTATTATAATATTATAATGAAATAATTAATATTTATTGTATTTGTTAAATTCTACGGTATTGTTAGAGCGCGGATTTTTATGCGATCGCATATTTTTGCCTTTTCACATTTTTGGCATTCTTACGTAAAAAAAAATTTGAATAATACATTTTGTAAGGACCAAACGACTATGCTTTTTAATAATATTGAATTATAAATTAAAAATTATTTTTTATTTATTAAGTAGAAACCTATAATTATAATATTATATGTTGTTTAAATTATTTATAATCATAAATTATTATATATTGTTGGATACACGTACAACTGTACTACTATTACCTAGGTACCTATTTAAAAGACTAAAATTGTCTGCTATTTCAGATTTTCCGAAGCAAGGAATGTGATGGTTTTGCAATGATATTTAAAAAAAAATATAATATACGTCTTAACGTTTTGAATATTAATTCCTTCTACTTTCTGGTTGGTTTCTGTTAGTTAATTTTACCTAGTTGGTATATATATTATACTAAGAAGTCATAAAACGTCAGCTAGTTGACGAAAAAATCGATTTCGTTTTTTTGTCGTAATTCATAACCGAATTACAGCGGAGATACGAAATTTTCAACAAATATTTATACTTCCATTTACTATAGTAATATTGTATATATTTTGGCTGTTATATTTAGGTATTTATAAATATTCAAAATGTTCGCTTTTTTCTATTTACGTACGTTTGCTTTCTAGTTGAAAAGTTAGCAATTTCAATGCAAATCAAAATAATCAAATATTAGGAAATCAAATAATTTCCAAAACACATAGTCACAGTTTTTTTTATACGAAGTTTTGATAAAAACCATTTCAAGTTCAAACGTCGACAAAATTCATCGAAATCGCGATTATTTTCAAATTATAATATATCGTAGTAAAAAATGTAAAAACGTTTTAAATTTGAACACGAGGCAAAATACAAGGTTTTCTTGAAATAATTCATAAATATCGAAAATACGCAAGTACTTGTTCATATTTTTTATTACAGTATAATAATATGTCATAAACTATCATTTTATTGACTATAGGTGACTATAGTTGACTATAGGTGGCAGCTGACATTCACCGCGGGTTCCTTCGCTGTCAAAATGGATTTTTTTTTTGTTTGTTCACAATTATGATATTTATCTTATTGTAATCAAATTATATACAACACGTCTATTGAACTGCAGTGATTTACTCGACGACTAAAAAACCACTAACTATACAGCTGGAGTGAGTTCGCCGGGTTTTATACAACATTTTATCTTTCCGTCACCCCATTTAATATGCTCCCGATTTGAGACCAGTGAAAATCGTGTGAGGTTGCCATTTATCGGGCAACAATAAAATCTAACATAATATACAAATTTTTATCGTTGCTCGTGCTGATCGAAATCGTAAGATCCCAATCGATAGAAATACATTTATCATTGTTTTAAACTATTCTAAACACTGTATTACAAGCTTATGTTTGTAAATCCAACACGAAGGGTCATAATTAAATTTTATTATTTTATCGTATCATTATGGATTTTATCAAGAATAATAATTAATCACGTGGAAATATTATAAGAAATCAAGTTTATTATTTCGAAAATGATGGAAACGTTGAATGCCAAACGTGTGCATTTGAGCAATAAATCATGGTGTTACGGTCTTTTTTGTTTTTGGAGCAAATGGGTTACTCTGGGATGCAATGGACTACACCCATAGGTGCAGGACCTAGACGAGTGCATAGTCGTATGGGCTGTACCTTATACCATAAGACCAGAGTATACCGAGTGATTTATTTAACGTAAACGCTATCATTGTTTCAAAAAGAATTAATGTTTTAGAAAATATTTTTTTTACAATATGACTTTAAGTCATTACTAAACAACGTTTTTCTTTTTAGAAAAAAGTGTATTTGTTATCATTATAGTTTCTATGTATTTTACTTTTTTTTAATTACATCATACCTACAGTTTCAATTTTATCTTCGAAAGCAGAATATTTTCGATACATAAAAATCGAATTTATGACGATTAGCTTACGAGTTATAATAGTATTTAAAGTTTTGGTTAGGAGAGTGGAGTGGTTAGTCCTAACCTAACCTAACACGGTTGCCTCGCAAAATGTCGGTCACTATACTAATCTTTAAATACTTATAAGTCATAACTCATAGACTACTCGTCCTAAGTTCGATTTACTAAATTTTATTAGTTTATTATATAGCTTTAAAAAAAATATTTAAATTTTGAATATGAAATTAATACTGTATGTTTAAATAGGTAAAAAATTGTTAAAAAATGTCGATAAAAAATACTTTTTTTAGCGTCTAGAAACCATCAGGATGTAAAAACTTGTTTTCAAAAACATAGTTTATATACTTTTTGAAATAATGATGGTGTTCGTTGATAAAATAACCACCTGGTATATACCTACTGTATATTACAGCGTTAAAATGTATTTATTTATAAAAAAAAAGTAGGTATATATACGTCTTACTTAAAATTAAACGCGTCGTCATTATAACAACAGCAGCTGCAGGACCACACGGCCATTGCCTACCTATATGTATAATTTCAGTATCATTATAATATTATGTTTTCGCACAATAAGCTAGGCGAGATCGGTACCCGTTTTCTGAGGTAAATGGACGAGGGCTATCGATAGCACGTCTGACTAAAGAGAATAGTATCTATATATAATGTAATATAATACCTATTTAAACAGCGACGTGTGGGTATTATTATATTATATCAAGATGTAATTTTGTTCACAAAAATACACTCTGCGGGAATGATGACCCTATCCTGTGGAATAAACCAAATTTCATAATTTTTTTTTTATAACTGCTAGCGGGCGAAATATTCTACAGCCCGAGTCGATCTCTGTTTTTAAATGTTTTATTCTCAAACTTTATATAACATGTCTAAAAAAAAATCAACAAGATCAAAAGCAATTTTTACACATTTTTTGACACGATTATTAATTGAAATAAAATACAAAACAGAGATCGATCCTCTTCTCCTTTCAGATAAAAAAAATAGCCATAAAAATCCGACAATTCTACAAGGCCCGTAGAGTTATTCCGGCGAAGGCATTTTTTTCGATAACCCCACTCCACGCCCTAAATAGGTATCGGGCAGGGTAGATCATTGGAAAAGTATTGAAGTGGCGACCGAAATATAACATTTAATTTTCAAGTTTTACAGAACTGTGGACAGTTTTAAAAACCGGCACCGGTATAATAATAATATTACCTATAACAAAAAAAAAAAAAAAAAACAGATAATTATTGTTCGATTGGCGGCAGTGCGTATACGTATATATAATATTATTATAATAAACCTACGCACCGAAGGTCGGAGGTATCATTTATTGATTATATAAAACACAAATATAGACACAAACAACAAATCATTTACAAACACACATCGCGCGCGATAGTAACACATTACCATAATACGTTTCGGTGGCGGCGGTTCACATGTTTATGCATTAATAATTTGCCCATATTATATGTATATTATATATATATGTGTATATGTATATATCCGACACACGCATATACGGTGTAAAGCGTATATATATATATATTATATATAGGTACCTACAAACGTATATTATAATATATTACTACACACATATTGTATATATATACGTATAATAATATAATGGTGGAAGCAACAAAAAAAATAAAAATAAAAAAATGTTAAATCTCGACGGTTGTAAATAATAATAATATATATTATATACGCATAATAATAATATTATAATGGCCTGCGGTCCAGGACCACTATTATAATGTTGTCGGTCCGTGTGCGTGCTTGTGCGTGTGTGTCTGCGTATAATATAATATAATATATATATATATATATATTATAATATCATGTGCGTCTGCGTCTGCGGCGGCGGCGGCGTCGGCGGCGGCAACGAAATAATAATAATAATAATACACACACGACATCGGCGAATATTGCCAAATCGCGTATAGTTCTCTATCCGGTGCGTCGCCCGTCGGAACGAGAGGAATAATAATAATAAAAAAAAAAAAAAAAATACGGAAAAAAAAACACGAAGAAAACGAGCCGACTATTATGTTGCGTGCATATATTACACACACAAGCGAATATATATACATATACATGTATAATTATATACCTATATTTAGGCGAGCGCGCAAGAGGGGCCGAAACTATTGTCTCTGCACAAGGACTCTAAAAAAAAAAAAAAAAAACGGGGTACCGGCGGATAGGACTCCTATACACAGGTAGGTATATACCAGCTATACCTGTGTGTGCGTATATATATACATATATATATATAGGTATGTACCGGCTATACCTGGTACATGTACGAGCGTATTCCCGCGCACGTCGTATTTCATCTATATACCGCTCCTCCTCCGGCTGCCTCTGCAGCAGAGTATCCCCCGTACATCGCGCTACGGTTACATAATAAAAACCTGACGTTCTTGGAACGGTGTGTGTGTGTGTGTATGTGTGTGTGTGTGTATAATATAATAGCAATAGTATTATAATCGTGAGTTATATTACAGCCCGGTACCCACCCGCTGCAGCGGCGGCGGCGGCGGCGGCGGCGGTGTGTCGTCGAGCGTGTTTCCAAAAAACCAACCGGGCGCGAACGACGTGGCGGGGCCCGAGACGTTATAATATATTATCGTCGGGTATTGTATTAGGTATACCTGCTAACGTCGCGTCCGAAAACAATATAATACGCGATACAATATTGTGTTATTGGAGAGGAAAAAAATAAACCGTTGAAATCGTCGTCTAGACCACGTCTTATTTTCCACGAAGGACGAGACGCGAGCGTTTCCCCTCGGGGACGGAAAACGCTTTTGATCGAGCTTTGATTTTCGTTGTCGATTTAAAAAAATACACCGTTGTAGTCGGACGATTTTTTTATTTTTACATGAAATTTACAATCTGTTCTTAACTAGAACAATACGCAAATGTGCATAATAGGGTATTTGCGTATGCATTTTTTCGAGGGAAGAAACCACCCATTGGTGATACTGCCTATACCTATTTTGTGTTCTTGAGTTTTAAGTATTAAGCCAATTTTAATTTTTAGACAGAAGGTCTCGACACCATCTTCGCTTAAGCCGTCTAGGTGGATTACCTGGAACGGACAAGGTATAGATAGTTTTTTTATTAGAGGATTATTAGGATGAAGAGGTAGTTTGGTGTGCGAGTTTGACGATTTGGAAAATGTTCCGCATAATAATATACAGAGTGTGATGTCTTTGAGTAGGGCCCTCCAATTGGAATTCTGTTTTCTAGTCGGTTGTTACGACGTAAAAATATACACTTTTTGATAGCCTATGAATTTTTTTTAACTTAATTAAACTTGCTCAATACAACTTTTTTTTCTTAAACGACAACCACCTATTTTAACTACTGATTTTTTTTTTGCCTAATTTTTTAACGCATTTTGGTAGTCGAACCAACATTCCAAGTACAAAATTGACCAATAGTTAAATCCAATCAACATGCGAGCAAATTTCGGTTTTTTTCACTGTAATTCTGAAAATAATTTTTCTGAAATTTTTTAGGTTTAACATTTTCATTACTATTAATGTATGTTGTTTATTTTGTTACATGTTGGCAATGAAAATGTTAATCCTAAAAATGTTCAGAACAATTATTTTCAGAATTACAGTGAAAAAAACTGAAAATCGAGCGTATTTTGATTGGCTGTAACTTGGTCAATTTTGGACAAGAAAGTTGGTTCAACTACCGAAATGCATTAAAAAATTAGTAGTTAAAATAGGTAGAACGAAATTTAAAAGTGTGTTATTCTAATTAAACATTTATGATAATATTATGTATAATTATATACCTTCACATTTTGTTTTCGTTTTAATGGTTTTTTGCCAGACCACATTTCAATTATTATCTAAATTATACACAGACACACAGTAAACAATATTTTGTGATGTTACGTCTTATACCAACTCTTATTATAGTTATTATTATAAACTATTCATTGTTATTGAGAGTAGCTATTTTTGTTATTATCATCTTAGTAGTGAACGGTGGTATATAGTAGTGTTGTAACTTTTACGTTTTTATCTAGATATAATTTAGATTAGACCTATGTGTGTAGTACGTAAATTTGGATATTTTAGAGTTTGAGTTATAAAGAAAAAAATAAAAATAATCCTGAACTTGAGAGGACAGAGCACTAGCTATTTGTTTTCTCTCTCTGCACCACGCGCAACATAGACAAAACGCGCATTAACGCAGAATCATTTTTTTCTATCTTTTCAAGTAATCTTAGGGTAAAATCACCCATTACAAAAAAGATAGAAAATAATATTTTTGAGGGGATAACATATATCGATTTATATTTTATTGTTATTTAACTTTGTATTCGGCTTTCAAAATAAACGAAAAAATGTCGTAAATTTAAAATATATTTAAAATGTTTTGATACAATATTAAGACAAATCGATATGTCAATCCCTCAAAAATATTATTCTCCAACTTTTTTGTAATGGGTAATTTTACTCTAAGATTACTTAAAAACATAGAAAAAATGATTCTGGGTAAATGCGTTTTTTCTATGTTACACGTGGGCCAGAGAGAGAAAACAAATAGTGCGCTTACATCTATAGGTTTATTTAAATTTAAATTATAAAACTAATTATAATTTATATATGAAAATTGAGAATTAATATACCTACTTTTAATTTTTTTTTTTTGAAATGTTTCTGTGACGCACTAGCTATATTTCTAGAGTAAAAAATAAAAATAATATTCAACTCGGAAGTTTAACATAATCTACAATGATTATAATATATAAAATACATCTAAAAACCGTTGCTCTTGCGCTTTGACCTTTACTAATAATTATTAGTTATCAAGATAAGCAGTTTTTCGTTTAAAGAATTAACATTTTTTTATTTTTTATGTTGTTGTTTTTATTTTTATTTCTATCAATAACGTTTTATAAATTGATTATTATAGAGTGTCAGAGTTTTTGTATTATAATCTAAGCATTCGTTGTAAGCCATACCGAAAATTAATTTTCCAAAAACGATTACAAATAAAAGCATTTTATTTAAAGAACAAAGATAAAGATATTTAAAAGATTAGGTCTTATATTTGTGCGCTTTTTACATATAATGGGTATAGATTTATATTGGCGCTTATGTTCTATACTGATTTTGGCGCAAACTTTATGTAATTTTTACATTCTTGGTGCTTGTGTCATTATAATATAGCCTTCTAAAATTTCCGGATGTATAATGTCATGAACGCCAAAATGAGATGAAAAACAAAATCGTATCGTACAAAAGAGCCCAAATCCTAGGGCGCTACATTCCAGATATCAAATTTTAAACTATAGGCATATCTTTCACAAACTCAAAACATAATATATTGTATATAATCTTAATCGACAAATTTATTATCTGATTATACTATATAGAGCTCGAAAGTTGTTGCACTTGCACGTTTTTTTTCGGGCTATTAGATTTTATTGCCGAGTAAGCTTGAAATTATTTTCACTACACTAAAAAAAAAAAATATATTAAAAGTTTATAACGCACGTTTTCACATATTCGGTGATTTTTAAATCTACCATTTTTTTTTTTAGAACAATTTGATGATTATAATGATGACAACTTGGCAATAAAAAAAAAAAAAAAAAACATTTTAACCTATATTTAATTCGAGAGTTTTCACTATAGGTACTAATCGTATTATATATATAATTGTAAATTTGTTTTCATTAACTGTGGTTACAAATTGTTTAATCTCCGCGGTTACAATCAGTAACCTATAAATTGTGGGATTGGCTCAAAATCGATTGGACATATAGTCGGGGGGCCAACTTCACCGTGAACGTCTCACAAGATCCGTGTGGGGACTTATGTGCTGTTCAGGTTTGGGGTCGTGCCAAATCCTCACAAACAATAAGTACCAGTTGGTACCTACCTACCACAAGGGCGTTCCAATCAATATATATATATGGCTCTCTGTATATGGTCACTCTCTGGTTTATCTACGCATCCCCGACTCACACTTTGGCTTAAAATCGAAACAGTACCTAATGACAATATTATTAGCTGGGTGCCAAACGCTACTCCGGATTTCACTGAAAATTATCGACTCGCATCCGAAATCTCCTCACTCTCGCGTAATCCCCTCGCAGCAAATCCAATGCGCCAAAGATGGTAAAGCAGGGGTCGACTACCCGGGGCCCACGGGCCGTACGTGTCCTTAGTAGTAAAATTTATAAATTTGTATAAACAAATACATTTTACGTATAAACTGCACTACGAACTAAGATTGACGGGAAACGGCGGATTAAAGTGGTTTTGTTGTTTGTAGAATAGGTATACATCGTTCGATACAATTTATTAGTATACCTTACAATTATGCGAACTTATGTAAATTAAATTCGATATGACTATTATGGGTGTACATTTTTTTTTTAAATCAAATAAAGTATATTCAAGTTCTGACATCGAAATGGTTGCCACCTCCTGCAGAAGGTGTGTAGACATAACGATAAAAACATAACAAAATAAAAACCACGTTGATCAATCACGGATATATAGGTCATTTTTTTTTCTATACGTTATTTGTTATCGCTATATATACCTACTTATAATCCTATTTACCCACTTATTGTGTTGTAAAATAAATACAGATTGTATGTTTTTCCAATAAAAAATCAAAAAAAAGTGGGTCACTGTAATGGATTGTATTAAATTTAAATTCATTGACATATTATTATCATTGTATACGAAAAACAATTCAGAGCGGAGAGAGCTATCCTTCTGCAGCCTACCTCAATAGTATATAAGTTTTTTGATTTAACAATTTAAGTGTCTAATTATTTTTATTAGGTGCATTAGTAGTATCTACATTACTATAATATAATTGTATTAGTTTTTGCCAAAAAAATACGTATTTACATAAACATAATAATTTATATTTATTTATATATTATTTTAGTATTGTTGTTAACTTTTGAATCAATATCACCTTACTGTAGAACGGTATAAGTATAGGTTTATGCCGTTTATGGTTTATGGTACCTAATAGCTTAAAATAAATCTTAAAGTTTTGAAAATATCTTTGGGTATAGTAACATTTATAATATACGTAAAAGTATTGAGTCCCCACGAATGATGTTCTTGAATTAAAACAAAACAACTACCATTGTTATTCTAAGTTTAAATATATAAGTACCTAATATATGTAATTTCGTCCAAATTTGAAATTCAGACTTCTTTTAAGTAAAATTGTTCATATATATTTTTTAGAATTGTTGAAATCAGTATCGATTACTTATGAAGAACCTCGCGTTACATTTTTGAGTCTTAGCTTTGAAAATTAAAAATTATATATACATTTTTAACTACAAAATAATGATTTCGTGATTTTGACGAATTTTTTCAAAGTTTGAACTTCAAGTGCTTATAAAAATATCAAACCAACAATTCATCTTTAGTATTATTTTTAAATATTTTACGTTTTCAAACTTCTTAACCGAGAAAATATTTTTTTATGGACATTAGCTGAAAAAAAACAAAAAATAAAAAATTTTAAGTGCTTATTAATAGCTCAAAACGACTCGAAATATATTGAACATATAATACCATACAAATAGAAAATATTAATATTAAAAGTGAGTACCATCCTATATTCGAAACGGTTATTCGTTTTTGAATTACAGATAATAATATAAGAAAATCAATTTGGCCGAAAACTGCAGTTATAATGCCGTCTGCAATTATATTATTATTTTAACTATTTAGATCGTTTTACTTTTGACACCACATGGCAGCGTTTATTTTTGCGGTTACCNTGCCCCTCAAAAAAACTTATACCACCGGGAAAATATATTTTTTATACCTACTTCATTTCATTATTTATCCATGGCAGACGCCTTGAAAATTTACAATACCCCCCGGGATAGAAGGTCTGAAATAAACACTGCCACAGAGTGTACCGGATAGATTCGATTTTATATCAGAAAAGTTATTTAAGCTGAAAGCATTTTTACTGGTCAAAAATGTGATGACAGACAGATAAAAAATACACATCAATACATTATTATCAGTGCGTATAGAATCAATACTCGTCCCTCGGCGCAAAAGCTATAAAATGTGTAAAATATTGTAAAAAGTTGGTCATATATTATCATCTGAAGGAACTAGAGTAGGTACATAATATTATTATATGTTGCCTTCAATCTAAATATTTCGATTAATCGTTACTTGGTATACTATGCAGGACATTATAGGTTTTAATAATGTGCTTTAATAACAGCTCTATCGCAGACTGTAGGTATATCATATCCGTAATATTATATTGAATGATAGACTCAGTGCAGGCGTCGTTTCAGCTTTTTACAAGAGGGGGAAAAAGTTAAGACAAAAAAACAGATCACTATTAACGCCTAATGTCCACTTACATTTTTATCTCGATACACAATTCCCATCTTCTCATACATAACTCTATGTCAATTTATCGTCAGGTCTGAGGCAAAAATAGCCTTAGTTTATAACGAATAAAATGTGAAAGAGTTAAATAATTTATTATTCGGTGAAGACCTGAGTGAGGCGTCGTCTATTATATTTTCTACAGAGGTCGAACAAATTAAAGATTACCATATTATTATTCGACTGTTAAGACTCAATTGAAAAATCGAAAGATTTTAATAGGTAGGTACTCGTTTAATATAGGTCCCTTCTGTTATTGAGATGTTTTCGAAATCGTGGATGAATTGAATAGAGTGATCGATTCGTTTTTATGGTTTCTACAGTATCAGATTGACAATGCAAGTATATTACTATTTTAACTAAAAAAAACTATAAATATTATTATAACGTGAAAATAGTCTTATATAGTGCTCACACGATATATTACAATATTTCCTCAAAATTAGTAAAAATCATTTTTTTTTATTATTTCACCGACAACCGGCCCCATCAATTGGACTGATTTCATACAACCAGTCAGTGTCGAATACCTCCATCCCTCATGATATATAATATACGGTTGCTCTTCAACACGCGTCAAGCAGTACGCCGATATAATATAGAATATAGGTATATAAGTGTTTAAATAAAAAAAATAATACATATTGTGTAGTGGATAATACGTTTTGTAATTTGTCTGAGATGAAAAAGAAAACGCAGTTGAAAAACGATAACAATAATACAATATCGTCGCGAATCATCGTGCAATGCGAACGCAGCGCAGCAGTAAACTCGCGGGAAAACTGTCGTTTTATTATATATTTTCTAATTTCCAAAACGAATTATTAAAGTAGGTATACGGTCGGTGCCTAACGCCCATATATAATGGTACAGAGTAAAAGTGTACAGACACAAGTGCGAAGACTATATAATTACGATAATTGCTATAGTTAGTGTCCTACAACATGATATAATGTGTAATGGTATACATATATATAGTTATATCCATATAATATTATTATATGCGCGGTATGGGCACTCCGATTCACTCACCTTCGGCGGCGCCTTAAATCTCTTACTTTTCCTACCACAATATTATACAAGGTAGGTACGTGCGCGCAACTACGGCTTGCCCCCCCCCCCTCCCCCTACCTTCCAGAAAAAAAAAGAAAACCGCTCGTAGCCCTCTCGAGACGAATTAATCGTCTGGCTCTCGTATAATAGGAATTCAAAACGAATAAATAAATAATATTGCATCTACGGCGAGCATGCGGCTTAGTGAAATGTAATATACTTACGTGACAATCACATATATTATTCAACGCCAATGCAACTATATATCGCATCGCGCAATATAGGCATAAATTCTTAAGACATTTTGTAATTTTTACTATCGTTTAAAAAGGTGTTTTTCAAAGTTTAGAAATTTATATTTTGCTGTCAAGTCTTATAATATGGGTACTATTTGACCATCGAGGGTAATGCTAATTGCAGTGCACGATTTTAGACTCGGTTAAGAGTACTTACCCACGTCATATTACGGGTGTTACCTTTTTGTGGTAAACGATAACAAGTATACATCTGACTTTAAGTCACACTTGAAACGAGTCATTATTTTCGTTTTGTTTTTAAAACGGATTTGAAACCCATTTGACAAATTTTACAAATTATATATAGCTACCTATAATCCGGATTCGTTCCCGTTTACATTTTATAAGGATCCCACTACTGTTCTATATAGTTGGTTCTCGCTTTTTGATTAGGTATATACGCACATTTCCCTTCTCAATTTTACAGGCTTAGTACCGTCGACATTTAAAGTAAGAATGGTTAAAAATGTACGTTAGCGATCGTCCGTGCGTGCAGGAAGTCAACCAGTCATCATCACTTGGTATATAAAATAAAAATATTGATTTAAAATTTAAGATTAATTTTAGATAGGTTAGGTTAAACAACCTCGCGAATTCGAAGCAAATGTTCAAATCGTGTACGTTTCCCATCACTGTAGTCAGTCATAGAGTTTTCCACGTATTGGTTGTTTTTCTTGTTCGTTCGTAAGTTTCCCTGTATCACATATTATACCACTGCGAAATGTAAAAATTAAAATTTGATCTGTTATTGACCTGAACAGAAACGACGAGAACCAATTCAGCTCATCTCAATAAAATAAAATTTTACCGCGGGAACCAATCCGGCATGTGAGGTTGAGGTGCTCGGGACCGATTCGGTATACCAGACGATGATAATATATTATCATGATTATATAGTAAAATTGTTTTCAAATATATTATAATATAATATCTATACCACGACTGGCTACATGACTGTACATTTGACACATTTCATATATAGGTACCCGCTGAACTATATGCAATCAGTCAAAATACAATTATGCGTCGACATTCTTTTATGATCTGATTAATATTCTGCATATACTGCAAAAAAAAAACAATGTACAGTGTCAAATTGCACACGGTTTTAGGCAATTGGCATCTTTCGTATATATTATCATACGCACTCCAGTTGTCAGGTTTTTAACACTGTGGCAGTGTTATAATTATTATTGATATGTAAGCATATAGTTTTCGTATTTTTAACGTTTCGGTGTATAGTTGTGTTCGCGTATCATACAGACACCCACTTACCTACCTAGTTGAAATTAAATCGTCTGTCAAGTTCGAACAATATAATATTATACCGTCGTTTACCGTTGCCTAGTTTTTTTAAAAGTGCGATCGTACGCAACAATATCAATTCGTATTTTGTTTAGGTACACTCAAGCCTGGGCATAAACGATTTAAAAAGTCACAGTTGAGTTAAAAGTTAAGTTAATTTTAACTTTATGACTTAACGTTTTAAAGTGTATCATTACTTATATTAACTGCATTTTATTACTTAATAAATAACGAGTTACTTTTAATCAAATCTAAATTACATTAATTTATAAATAATGAAACAATAAATATAATTGCAATTATTATTGATGATACATATATTGCATAAAAATTAACTTTATATTATTTCAAAGCTGACTATTTATTCATTAAAAAAAAATAAAAATAACGTAAAAAGTTGATTGTAAGTTTCCATATAACTCTTAACTAAACTGAATTCAAAAAAAAAAAATTCAAAAAATTAACTTTAAATTTTTAAAAATATTTTCTATCAACTTAACTCCACTGGATTAACAACGATCGTTAACTTGTCCAGGCTTGGGTATACCTATTGTATATATTTATGCTTATAATTCGAATCTAATAGCAAAAAAATAATTTCATTTACTCCGCGAAAACACCTGCTGCGCAAACGGCCTAGTCGAAGCGTTTTTATCGTAATCATAATATAGTAATCTACCGCAGATATAGTGTCCGTGCCTATCGATGCACCTACCTACTATCATAGAGCATAGATCATTATGGTGTAATAGTTCAATAAGCACGAGAGCCTGACCTAACGACATCTGCTGCAGGTTCGTATTCACAAAACTATACAACTCTCAAAGTCGTAATCGAACGTATAAATATTTCAATGGACATATTATTTTTCGAACGTTTATTTTTTATTAATATTATGCTCGCGACCACGCGATACACTACGCTTAAACGGTGCGATGTGTCGCGTAAAAAATTTGATTAGATTTTATTTAATAACCGAGCGGTTGGCTGCAGAGAAATGAATGGACCGAACGCGCGTTCGACCGGGGACGACCATTTATGACGGCTCACTCTGTAGTCGGTTAATTATCTATAAATATGTTGATTTGTATATTATGATTGCAGTTTATGCAGCCGATAAGCATGGCAGACGGCTGCAGTAGTCTATTTAAGTAGGTGCACCGAAATTGACCCAAATTATAATACTATACAACGTGTGCTGTATATAATTTCGATGTATCCGAAACGCTACTCGAATTGGTTCAGAATTATTTCAGGTCTCCTTCCCATTTTATACTGGACTGCTTAGGACTGTCTACGCGCGCAAATTATGAAAGTATAGTTGAGAATTGTGTTTTTTGTGTCAAAATAGGTAGGTATAGGTCATGTTTTATAATGTTATTTTTGAAACATATAAAATTAATAATAATAATAATATAGTAAACGACATTTTATGTTTTTTTGGATATTTAAAAAATGTACATCATAATATATTAACCATAGATTCATTTTTTTTTTGTCCATTTCTGTTTTTATATATATAATAACAATATCTGATGTTCTATAGTGACGAGAAATAATATACATATGGTGTAACAAAACATTAGAAATATTACTAGAAAGTTACTCTACATTGCGAAAGAATCTCGTGTCGTAGAGTTAGAGTAAGAGTACTCAGTAGTAAATGATAATAATGTATATAAATAAATAAATTATAAGAAAAAACCAGAGCCAAATAATTGAATACAATAAGACATTTATAAATGGTAAAATATATGAATAATAAAAAAAAATAAATAAATGTTATAACTTATGGTATTTAAATAGATTATTGTCAGACCAATTTTGAAATTTTAATTTAAGATATGAATAATTATTATGACAAACAAGTAATTCCTTTGGAATCACATTTACACATATAATATACCTATATGTATTTATTTTTTTTTTTGTCTTATGGTCGGGTTAGGTGCATACTAGCTGGTCACTGGTCAGTGGTCATGCCTAACCTAACCTAACACGAACACACGCGTATAACACAATCAAATACTAATGAAATCGGTCAAATAATTTCAAACTCGTCCAAATGTGACCGCCCTTGCAGCCCGAGTATTATATGAGTATGTTCGGCGGTTTAATATTTTTTCGACGACGGTTCGTCTAATATTTTTGAACGGAAATTGCGTGTAAAATTCAACTCGTACCGTATAGTTATGTTTTTTTGATATTATATACAACGACTACGTTTATAAATATGCAAACGTTGTAATGCGCATTAGATCAAGTAGGTAGGTAGGTGATTTGGGAGTCAAGTGCATATTAAATATACCACGTTTATATGCAATCGTTAACGCGTATATTTGAGTTACCTTCGATTTCATCGAATCTTACACTGAATAATATATTTAACGCACATAATATTTAGCCTGACGTGAATGTTGAGAATGCGTATACGTACTATACCCAGTTATAGGTACATCTATATAATAACTTCCGAATTATATACCTGCCTATATATTACATGACTCAACCAGTATTATGTAATATTATCGATTAACGAATGCACATTATACGAATAAACGCAGTACCTACCCATTTGATGTTATACTATTCGTACATATATATATATATAGCTATGGTCGCTGTATAGTCGCTGTAAAAAATATAAATAGGTTTGTCATGCACTCGTGCACTCGTATTGGATATTAATATGACATAATATAAATTGTATAATATTTTGCATTTGTGGTTATTCAAACGACTCTTGGCGTACCTACATTTATTATAATGGTATTATACCTCAGGTATATAGGTATATAGATCAGGATGCCCGAATTTTTTTTTTTTTTTTTGATTAATATGTTCCACTGAGAATATAATTTTTGCTTGAGGATCGACAACAATAACGTAAAAGAAATATTTTTTTATGGTATCTAAAAACGACCGTCACATTAAATTTCTAAATAATTTCCAAAATAAATGAATAATTTATACTGTTGGCGTAGAAACGTGCAGTTACAATATCGCAGCTCTAGACAACACTGCCACAACAAAAAATTTATTGATTTTGGGTTATGACTATACTTTCGAATATTAAAAAATTAGCTCTATTAAATGCAAGAACGCCCACGTTCACGATATCATTTTTCATTTTCCCACCACAGACACGCAGTGCAGTCAGTTTATTGATTTATTCAATTTTTAGATAATTATTTTTAAATGAACAGAGCCATTTTTACTTTATATGGCAGAATATACCTATAACATGTTATTCACCTTATCCGATTAATCACCGATGTCAAAATTCAAGACTGCCTTGTTTCGAGTGACGTTTTTATGAATAAAAACTAATTTTCGTGTGATATTTTGAGTGGAATACAGCAACATTTAGTGTTGTGTTTTGCATTTCATAATTTGTGATAGGTATTGCAGCCGTATTGTGAAAAAAGTCATTCCTGTATTTTTAAATAGAAATTTTTAACTACCTACTTCTATGAAAATGCGGCAGTCATACATTCACATGAAAAATTGTAAAACGCCATAAGTCGAACTTTGTAGGTTTAAGAGAGTATTTCATACTATTTAATGAAGCCATAATGTAAAGTATGTTTATAAGTAGGTATTTACATTTTAAACTTCAAATGCATCGGTAAAGAATTATTTAAAATATTATCTTGGTTTTAAATTTCAAATAACTTTTACTCAAAACTAGAAATGTAAGACTTCCTACAAGTCTCATTGAACTCCGATTTTTATTTTATTTCAAATAATGGTATACAATAATTTGTAAAAGAAAATGACGTTTAACCGTCTTGTTATAAATAAATATTATAGAGATCGAGATTTAAATTATTGATAAAAACAGAGTTCATCAAGACCTGTAGAATATTACCCTATATTATTTTTCTAAAAAATTAATCAAATTTGGTTGGTTCTATATAGGACGAGATCGTTTTTCCCGCGGTAGTAGTGTGTATTATTGAGGACAAAATGACATTGGCACCGGGTGCCTTAAAGCTATAGGTATATACAGTAAAATTCCACCTAAAACTGCTAAATACCGAATTATATTATATTCTCGATAATAATTATTATAATATAGTTATTAGTTGTAATTATTATTGATATTTTCTGAACCACCGTTATAGTAAAATAAATGGTAATAATTGTATTGCATAATATTGCCGTTCGTTGTTGTATTATAATGTAGAATTGCAAGTCGATATAAAGTTTGTTATTGTTATATAACGTTTCACGTAAGAGCTTTATTTGTTTTAATCATTACGATCGGAAGCGTTAGGCATGGAAGGGGGGATCGGGGAAAGCCTCCCACAGCTTATTTATTAAGCCTTTGATTTTGCAATTGAATTAAGTCCCATTAACAACTATAAATCCTATAAGTACACAGGTAGTCGCACGCCAATCATAAGCGTTGCCTAAGCGGTTTTTCGTTATTGTATATTAAAAAATATGAATTCCTGCGCTGTTATCTTAAAATATTAGGTATATAGGTACAACCCGTATAGAACAGGTGTCATGATAAAATAAAAAATCGAAATTTGTAGGCACTCGTCTAGTCGTCTGCAGCACCTAACCTGCATACTTAACCTGCAGACTTAGACAAATATACAAACGTATATAGGCACACTGTACAAGTGCAGTGCGTGTTATCTATACAGTGTATCAGTTATTAAACAAACGTCTAGGAAAACATTGATTTTTCCGAATCGTACGGTAAAATATGGTGTTTGTAATATACAATGCTAATCGAGCTGTAAGAGTTGAGCGTTTTTGTCTTAAAAAAATATGCTGTTATCATGAAATATTATGTAGCACAGCCGTCGTGTCATGATAAAATTAAAAATCGAAATTTGTATGTATAGGCACTCGTCTGCGGCAGTACCTACCAATACAGGGTGTAACAGGATGCTATTTAAACGTCTGACAACATTTGTTAAAACTATATATGATTAGTAAATAATTTAAGAAATATACTCACGTTAACAAATGCCCAAAAAAAATATTTTGAAAAAAGTTATTACGTTCCAAATTAAATAATTAATCAAAAAAATATTGATATTTAGAAAAAATTCTAAGAAAGAAACTACTTTACTTAGATAAATGTTTTTTTCCATTAAAATAATTCTTATAATCAGATTCTTAAATTGGCTATTTTGAATTCATCCAAAAAATTCAAATTTTTCATTTTCAGTATTAAAAAGTAAAAATATTTTTTTTCTATACTATACGTGTAACGCCAGTGAGTATAAATTATACATAAAAAAAAAA
>WHPZ01564370.1:0-27336 GCA_016617965.1 Macrosiphum rosae
CAGAACTGGCGGCTGGCGATGAGTCGTTTTATTATCGAGTTCGGTGACCGCCTGAGCGATCACCTTTAATACGCTGGCAGTTACACAGAATTAGGGACAGGATCGAGTCTGGCGGAAGGACAGAGATTCGAACTCTGGGAGCTGTTACACTCGACGGTTTTCAAGACCGTTGCCTTAAACCACTCGGCCATCCTTCCAATGGGCGCAAATACTAACGATACCGTTATGAAATGTCTACCGTCTTCATGCAAAAAAACACAGCTAAAAGTACATTTGCTTAAACTTCAGGCTACCAGGGGTGAAAAAGCCGCCAACGTGACCAAAAGGGCTTTTTGATCAATCTCACTTTATCTCTCGATGCGTTTTTTCCCTTTTGTTAGCTGATAACGTATCAGGTCACACAGTAAAAAAATCAGCAGGCTGATGCCCATCACCGGCAGGCAAAACCCTAGCAGCAGTGTCAAACTCACGATCAGCAGTAACGGGACGATAGGCGTTTTGCGTAATAGCATTAGCGGGGATCGCTGGGGTTGACGCACTACCCGTGTCGGCCGGGTGCGCCACCACATCACGTACCCGGTCACCACCATCGCCGCCAGCCCGGCGGCAAACATCACCAGCACCAGTTCATTGGCCAGACCGAACAAAACTCCCATATGCAGATCGATGCCCCAGCGCGTCAACTTCGCCGCTAACGGATATTGTGCAAAGCTGACCCGTTCGACCACAGCCATGCTCACAGGATCGAGGGCGACGGCATCGACCTGCGTCGGCCAACTGCGATCGATTTCCATCACCGCCCAGGCTCTTCCAGGATTTCAATTTTCGCTGCCTTGATACCTGCCAAGCGCGCAGCGGCTAATGCGCGGTCATAGTCTGCACCGTTGATCGGAGCCAACGATATTGGCGGGTGCATTTCATGCCCACAATGTTCAGCATGTTTATCAACAGGCTCTTTCCCCAGTACGGTTGATAGGGATGGCGTCGCCCAGCCGAATTGTTGACGTAGCATGCTGATGTTCCCCCCTGCCCATTGCGACCAAGT
Organism: Macrosiphum rosae; assembly: GCA_016617965.1. Classification (NCBI taxonomy): domain Eukaryota; kingdom Metazoa; phylum Arthropoda; class Insecta; order Hemiptera; family Aphididae; genus Macrosiphum; species Macrosiphum rosae. The sequence continues at coordinate 1,046 of WHPZ01564370.1, forward strand.
CAGTCCCGTAACGGAGAAAAACAATAGCCCTATCAGCAGCAGCACACCGAATTTTTCATGCAGCCTACGCAGCCCTTTCCCAGAAGCTTTCGCCTGCCGACGTTGCCGTGCGCCCCATAGGATCAAGCCACCCAGCGCAGTAACCCACAGCCAGGAGGCCGCAAGCTCGCTGTAATTACGTCCCAAATCTCCCAGTAATAGGCTTCGATGAAATTGATCCAACCAAGTACGCAACGGCAATACGCCGCTGGTGCCATAGACGATCAGCGTACCATGCAACTGCGCCGTCACCGGATCAACAAACACCGCCAGCCTTTCCGCTGGCTGCAAACCGGCAACATCGAATAACACCCGGGTATTTTCGCCGTCGACGGGAGAGGGCCGCACGGCGGAAAGCACGGCGTGCGACGGGGCGAACGCTTGGGCTGCACTAACCTGCCGCTGCAACGGTAACACCGTTCCTCTGCTGTCGTTATACAACTGGCGTGCGTAGTAGGTGCGATTCCATTTGCGGCGTCAGTGCATATAAAATTCCGCTCAGCGCCGCCAACAGCAGAAATGAGCCGACAAATAAGCCGATATAAAAATGAATACGCTTCACCAACGGAATAAACCAACTGCCGGTTGTCACTCGCTGTTTACTATTTTTGGCAGCCACTGATAACGTAGAAATATGCTCTGGCATCATGCATTGCTCATATTAATAGAAGATGGCAGCGAAATTTACCCGAACCAACTCCAATTAACAAATAGTTTTATTATTTTTTCGTATTATTTCTCATTAATGTTACAATATAGCCACATTGGGTTTCACTCTTTTAGCACACGAGAACCGCCTACGGTGAAATTATCAACGACACATAGGCGTATATCGACCTGGGGCTGTTCGCGATGCTGATGGTTTGCATTGCGCCTTTACCCCCCCTGACCAATACCCATAAAATTTTAAAAAAACAATGATATATCAAGGCGATTTGGCATAATTTCCGCTACCATTCACCAGACGTTAATGGGGCATAGGCCAGAACCACGCTAGGCTTCTATCAAACGTGAGTACTACCAAGAGGCTATTTATTCCCATTAATCACCTAGTTTTTACGCTTTATTTATTAAGGCAGGAGTGCTCTCGTTTAAAATAAACAGAGTGCCCCAGAAAAATCAGCTTTTATTAGCACAGTTTCTTATTTTAATTTCCTATTTTCTTATTGTGCGGGTTATATCGAGTTCACCAGAGCAGCACGATGATAACGCAAATTTTTTCTACCCGGATCACAGATTGTGATAAAGATAGTTCATGATTTTTTTGCGGGCGTTTTCACCCTTGATCCTAGCATCCACATGACATCCAACTGGTGCAATGAACAGCGAATACTCGCGCTCCTCATCAGATAGCCACACATCTGGCTTTTATGTCGCTGTCTGGACACTGCTGGTGCCATTTGACAAGATACACATCGGCATTGGCAATACTTCTCTGGGTTTGCTGCTGTGCATCGGTGTGGGGTCTATGCTGGGAATGCCACCGACCGGCAAGTGGGACTGCCGCTCAGTGGTCCTGCGGGCCAGTCCAGCGTTAATCGGCTTTATCCAATCTGGCGGTAGCTTTACCTGCATTGTGACGCTGTTGCTGGCAGTCACCGACAGCAACAGAGCAGTCATTCGCTGATTTCAGGAGCACGCAGTCAACTATGCAAAACAAACAACTGACTATCAGTTCAAGTAATATTACCCGTAGCTTCTGGCTGTTTATAGTGTTGCTGACGATTGGCATCGGTCTATACGGTTATAACTACACTAACGCCTGGCTGGTGGAAAAAAATATGCGCTGACCAACATCACTAACGCGCTGCAAAAACGCATCAATAGTTATCGCTATATTACCTATCAGATCTACGACAAGTTCAGCAATGTTCCCTCGCTGAGTATCGATCCCAGCTTGCAGGAGACCCGTCTGCGACCAAATGTCTACTACGTTGAAAAAATGCACAAGAAAACTGATGCGGTGATCTTCGGTAGCCATGACGACAAGTGATCGCCTTCGTTCTGCCAATCAACGATATTATCCCAGCCAATATGGCGCTCTCAAGCTTCCTGTTGGAACCAAGCAATATCGATTTAGATGACAGCGCGATACCTGCGGGAAACGCTCTCAACACCTATGTGACAATGGCTGGCAACTGGGTAGAATTCAGCGCATCACTTCCCAATACACCGTTGAAGATGGTTTACCGCGTTTCAGCACTCAATCTGGCTTGCGATCTGCTGCGCAACAATATCTGGTTGATCATTATCAATCTCCTATTGTTGGTGCTGTCGATGATGAGCATTTATTTTATCCGCCGCCAATACATCCCCCCAAGCGAGAGCATGGCCGTTGAGCTAGAGGCCGAACGCGCATTGAATCAGGAGATCATCACCAGTCTCCCTTGCGGCCTGCTGGTGTACAACTTAGCTAGCAATAGGGTGATCGTCAGCAATAAAATTGGCGAACATCTGCTGCCACATCTCAATCTGAATAAAATCGCCCATATGGCCGAGCAGCATCACAGTATGATACAGGCAACGGTGAATAATGAGATGTACGAGATCTGTATCTTCCGTAGTCAGCTATCACCCGAATGCTATCTGTTTCTGTTAAACGATCAGAATAGAGAAATAATGGTCAACAAATGGTTGCAGCAGGCACGGCGCAAATACGATAAAAATATCCGGGCACGCAAGCTGATGCTGCATAATTTGGGCATTGAGCTGAACGAGCCGCTACGCCTAATACATGGTCTAGCCGAGCGCCTGCGCAACCAACCGGATAGAAAGCAGCAGACGTTGCTGAACCAGCTGGCGGCGAGTTCCTCCTCGGTGTTGGAACTGATTGAAAACATCGCCCTGCTCACCCAGTTGGAAACCCAAGACTGGCAACCTTCACACCAGTCATTCGCCCCGGTAGCAATGATTGATGAGTTGCTGCTGGAAGCCTTGCCAGCGATCAATCAAAAAGGGCTGGCGCTGTTTAACCATTTCCATCTGGATGTCGATCAACGTTACATAAGCGATGCCAGTGCGCTACGCAAGGTCATCTCGTTATTAGTGAATTACGCCATCACCACTACTGCCTACTGCAAGGTTTCACTGGTGATCGATCATGAGCCAGGCCATGCGGATCGGTTGATATTCCACATCAATGATACCGGCTCTGGCATCTCCGATGAGGAGATCAGTAACCTTAGCTATCATTTCCTCAGCCAAACGCAGGTGGATCGTTTTAATCATGGTTCCGGTCTCACCTTCTTCCTGTGTAACCAACTGTGTAAAAAGCTCAATGGTCAGTTGAATATCTGTAGCAAAGTGGATATCGGTACCCGCCATACCATTCGCATCGCCATGGAAATGGAGAAAAAAGCGGCGGAAAAGCAGGAGAAACTGCTTGATGGTGTCACCGCCCTGCTGGACATCACCTCGAAAGAGGTGCGCGGTATTGTGACTGAGCAACTGCAAGCTTACGGTGCCGATTGCCTGGTCGACGAAGATCGCCAGATCAACTGCGATTATGACTTACTACTGACCGATAACCCACAGCGGACAGATGATGACACGCTGTTGTTGGCTGGCGATGAAATGGGCTGGCAACAACTAGGAAAACGTTACATCCGAGTAAACTATAACTTGAGTGGTGCAATGCTAGACGCCGTGCTGATGCTGCTCGAATAGCAAATGGCCGTCCCGGAACAAGAGAAAAACCCGTTCACGCTGAACATCGAAGATATCCAACCCTATGAAAATAAATTGAAATCAAGCAATTACCATGACCTATTTGTCGAGACAGTACCCGACGATGTCAAAAAACTGTATACTGAGGCAGGTAGCAGTAATTTGCATGCGCTGTCGCAAACCGTACACCGCCTGAAGGGCGTGTTTGCCATGTTAAATCTGCTTCCCGGCAAGCAACTGTGTGAATCATTAGAGCAGCACATCACTGATGGTGATACACGCAATATCGGGAATAACATCAGTCAGATTGATTTTTTCGTCAGCAGACTGCTGGAGCAAGGTAGCCAACAACATGAATGACCTGAACGTAATTATTGCTGATGACCATCCTATCGTGCTGTTTGGCATCCGAAAGTCACTTGAGCAAATTGAATGGGTGAATGTGGTTGGGGAATTTGAAGACTCAACTGCACTGATCAACAGTTTGTCCATGCTGGACGCCAACGTCCTGATCACCGATCTTTCTATGCCGGGTGACAAATATGGCGATGGCATCACCCTGATTAAGTACATCAAACGTCACTATCCGCAGTTGTCGATTATTGTACTCACCATGAACAACAACCCTGCCATCTTAAGCACAGTGTTGGATCTAGACATCGCTGGCATCGTACTGAAACAGGGCGCGCCGACCGATCTACCTAAAGCGCTGGCCGCCTTGCAGAATGGTAAGAAGTTCACGCCAGAAAGCGTAACCAAACTACTGGAAAAAATCAGCGCCAACGGCTATGGCGACAAACGTCTTTCGCCAAAAGAGAGCGAAGTACTTCCCCTGTTCGCCGAGGGCTTTCTGGTCACCGAGATCGCCAAGAAACTCAACCGCAGTATCAAGACTATCAGCAGCCAGAAGAAATCGGCGATGATGAAACTGGGCGTAGAGAACGACATCGCCTTACTCAACTACCTGTCTTCCATAAGCATGACGCCGCTGGACAGAGAATGATCGTGCTGGTATTCACATGCTCTTTAAAAAGCACGCCTCCCTCCGGGCCCTTTGCTTTTCAGATCTCGGAACGGGATTTGCCGCACCTGCTGGCTGTAATAGGCCAACGTCTGTTCCAGCATTTTTAGCGATATTGGCTTCGGCAGAAAGTTATCCATTCCCGCCTTAATACAGCGTTGTTTCTCTTCCGCCAGCGCATTTGCTGTGACACCTATCACCGGCAAGGTAACGTTCAACTGCCTCAGGTGCTGTGTCAAGCGGTAGCCGTCCATATTCGGCATATTGACATCGGTCAGCACGATATCAACGCTATGGTGATTCATTACGCCAAGCGCATCGACACCATCATTGGCAGTGACTACCTGATAACCCAGTGAACTGATCTGGTCGGATAGCAACTGACGGTTGATAGGATGATCATCAATCACCAGCAAATGAATATCGCCATTGTTTGATATGTTAGCCTTAGCAGGCACGGGCAATGGCATCGGCGTACTGCTGCCTTGTTCACCAACGCCAAACCGTTGGTTGAGCCGCGCCAGAATTTCACGCGGGGTTGAGGTGCTGTATATCCAATAACCTAAACGGGTTTCCAGCGGGGGGCCAATGTGTGAGGTCGAAAACTGGAACTGTGCCAGCAACGGAGTATAAACCATTATTGGATGGTCGCTTATCATCACGTCGCTTGTTGCGACCTGCTGCCCTTTCATGGCGTAGCACCCTAGCACCCCATCAAAAAGCTTTCCAACCGCTGGTTGCGGATATTTAACCACAACGTTTTACCCTGCCAAATGTCGCTGGCCTGCGGGATCGGGAATTGGATGTTGAAGAGGGGGATGCGGATGGTGAACAGGCTGCCCAACCCCGGTTCAGACATAACGGCGATATCGCCATCCATCAAGTTGATCAGCTTCTCACAGATAGCGAGCCCCAGTCCGGTACCCTGGAAGTGGCGCTGAACGCCGGTGCCGACCTGGAAGAACGGATCGAATAGACGGGGAATTTCCTTCTCTGGAATGCCGATACCGGTATCGCGCACTCTGAACTCCAGGTAGCTGTCGTAGGTGCAAACCTGCAAGATGATACAGCCAGTATCGGTAAATTTGATGGCATTATTGAGTAGGTTGGACAGCACCTGCTGTAACCGCATCGGATCAGCGCAGATGCGTTCCGGCACGTTCTGTGTGATAAAGCAGTACAATCCCAGACGTTTTTTCACCACCAGCGGCAAATAGTCGCCGGCGATATGGGTGATGACCTCCAGGCAGGAAAACTCTCGCGGTTCAATTTTCAACTGCTCGGATTCGATTTTGGAGAAATCAAGGATATCGCTGATGATCTGCAGTAACAGCCCAGAAGAATTGTTCATCGCAGTGACTAAGCGGTCAACCCTTTGTGGCAACGTCTTGGTTTGCAACAGATCAAGGTTGCCGATAATACCGTATAGCGGCGTGCGTAGTTCATGGCTCACAGTGGCCAGGAACATCGATTTAGACTGGCTGGCCTGCTCCGCCGCCGCCATCTCTTGCAGCGATTTTTCCATTTTGACGCGGGCGCTGACATCCACCTGTACGCAGATCGCCACATCCTCATTGCGGTAGCGCGAATGCACAAAGCTGATTTGCAAATTATTTTTATTACTGGACATCACATTGACAAAGTTTACCTGCTGCGCGCAGATGATGCGCATAATGCGCTCGCGGTCTTCGTGCGTTAGCAGATTGATATAATTGTGTGCCAGTTCATTGCTCAAAATATTAGTGCCATCGCTGATGCGTAGGATACAGATACCTACTGGGGCCGACGCAACAATTTTGCGGTTGAACTGCTCATGCTCTTCCAGCCGGAAAGCGTTGTCTTCCGCTGGCAAGAACATTTTGCGTTCAAACAGCCAGGCCAGCGAAAACAGTACCAAAGCTGACAGCAGGTTTAGCTGCACTGCATTGATGATCAGTGTGTTGAAACGCTCCGCCACGATCTCCACCGGCAGCGCATAAACAATGCTGAGTGAGGATAGCGGTAGCATCCTCTTCATAATCAGGTCACGGTAGTTATCAGCATAGCCGAAGTAGGCAGGGGCATCGGGGTAGCTCTTGAGCGATGTGGCAGAACGCTCGCCGTCTGCCAGGCGCAGTATCGGTTCATTGTTCTCGTCCAGTAGGGTAATGCTGATCGGCAGGTTACCCGTGGTGACAAAATCCTCCAACCTTATGGTCTGCTCAATACCCATCTGTGCCTCCAGCTTGTTGCCAATATAAATTGGCGTCAGCATATACAGATAACCAATATCTGGCCGCTGTTGGCTGGGGCTTACCCAGTACAGATTATTGTCTTTGCCCTGACTCATGGCATTGTAGTGGCTCAAGGTACGTTCGTGCAGAGATTTCAGCACGTTATCATGGTTGCCCACGTCGTTACCGCCGCCCAGTTCCACCATGCACAGGCCATTGCTAGCAATAAAAAATACCCGGTTAAGATCATAGGCCGCGACAAAGTTCTCTTTCCAAGACTGGATTAATCGGCTCAGTGACTCAAGCGATCTACGATAGGGGGGATTCAGCGTACAATTGGATCCTGGGGACAGCGGGAAAAATTGCGGCGGCTGACCTTTGCCGGGAATGAGGCTAGTGAATATGTCCTGACTGCTGACCAAACCATTGAGGCGATTTTCCGCCATGTACTTGATGTCGCGGATAATATCGGCAGAGTGACGGATATAGCCCTGAGCCTGCTCAAAATCCGAGTTGTATTCCATGCGGATATCTGATTCTTTTTGATGCAGGATATTCAGAATATATAAGGTGGTGAGCAGCGCCCCCAACGACCACAGCATAATCGCCAGCATCCTGAAAAGATAGCGGGATATCCTCAGCGCAGTTCGGAAAGAAGCTAAATATTTCAATCTGATACCATATAAAAGTAAACGTCAGCGCACGCGATCAACAAAGCTTTAGTCTGCGGTTTATTAGCCTAGCAATTAAACCATGTAACCCAAAAAGGGCCTAGCATCACCGCTAGGCCCTTTTGTATCAATGGTGTTTCACCACTTAGACGTACTCATCATCCCACTTAGTCTGTGGTATCGGTGTCATCGCCATCTTCTAGCGGTGTCGCCTCTTCTCCCGTCTCTTCTGCACCCGGCTCCAAGCTGTCCAGCTCTTCGTCTTCCACGGGTTCAGCCACGCGCTGTAGACCGCCAACATTCTCGTCTTCAGCAGTGCGGATCAGCGTGACACCTTGGGTATTACGACCCACCACGCTGACCTCCGACACCCTGGTGCGCACCAAGGTACCGGCATCAGTGATCATCATGATCTGGTCAGTGGTTTCTACTTGTACGGCACCGACTACCTGACCATTGCGCTCACTCACTTTGATGGAGATAACCCCCTGAGTGGCGCGCGACTTAGTCGGGTATTCGGTAATTGCGGTGCGTTTGCCAAAGCCGTTTTGGGTCACAGTCAAGATATCGCCTGCACCACGCGGCACGATCAGCGAGATAACGCTGTCGCCTACCCCCAGGTTGATACCGCGCACACCAGTGGCGGTACGCCCCATAGAACGCACCTGCGTTTCAGGGAAGCGCACCACTTTACCACTGGCGGAAAACAGCATCACTTCGTTGCTACCGTCAGTCAGATCGACACCAATCAGTTCGTCGCCCTCATTGAGATTAACGGCAATAATACCGGCGCTGCGCGGACGACTGAACTCGGTCAATGCAGTTTTCTTCACCGTGCCACTGGCCGTCGCCATAAATACATGGCGTCCTTCTTCATACTCACGCACCGGCAAGATAGCGGTAATACGCTCATTGGCTTCCAGCGGCAGCAGGTTGACGATTGGACGACCGCGTGCAGCACGACTGGCTTCAGGCAGTTGGTATACCTTCATCCAGTACAGACGGCCACGGCTGGAGAAGCACAGGATGGTATCATGGGTGTTGGCCACCAACAGACGATCAATAAAATCTTCTTCCTTGATGCGGGCGGCAGAGCGGCCTTTGCCGCCACGGCGTTGGGCTTCATAATCAGACAGCGGCTGATACTTCACATAGCCCTGATGCGACAGTGTCACCACTACATCTTCCTGATTGATCAGGTCTTCAATGTTGATGTCTGACGTATTGGCGGTGATTTCGGTGCGACGGCTATCGCTGTACTGCTCTTTGACCGCCACCAACTCTTCGCGGATCACGTCCATCAGACGATCCGGGTTTTCCAGAATAAAAATCAGCCCAGCGATAACGTTCAGCAACTCTTTATATTCGTCCAGCAGCTTCTCATGCTCTAAGCCGGTCAATTTTTGCAGCCGCAGATCCAAAATCGCCTGAGCTTGTTGCTCAGTCAGATAATACTTGCCATCACGGATGCCGAATTCCGGCTCCAACCACTCTGGGCGAGCGGCATCATCACCGGCACGTTCTAGCATCGCACGCACGTTGCCCAGTTCCCAAGCCTGAGCCACTAGCGCAACTTTGGCTTCCGCAGGGGTTGGTACACGACGGATCAGCTCAATGATCGGATCGATGTTAGCCAGCGCGATAGCCAGCGCTTCCAAGATATGAGCGCGTTCGCGGGCTTTACGCAGTTCGAAAATGGTACGGCGTGTCACCACTTCACGGCGATGACGAACAAAGGACAGCAGAATGTCTTTCAGGTTCAGCAATTTCGGCTGCCCCTGATGCAACGCCACCATGTTGATACCAAAAGTCACCTGCAACTGGGTTAGCGCATACAGGTTGTTCAGCACCACTTCACCCACCGCGTCGCGTTTAACTTCGATCACGATACGCATGCCGTCTTTGTCGGATTCGTCACGCAGTGCACTGATACCTTCTACGCGTTTTTCTTTCACCAACTCGGCGATCTTTTCAATCAAACGCGCCTTGTTCACCTGATAGGGGATCTCGTGAACGATGATAGTTTCGCGTCCGGTTTTGGCATCGCTTTCCACCTCTGCGCGCGCGCGCAGGTAGATTTTACCGCGCCCAGTACGGTAGGCTTCTTCAATGCCACGGCGACCGTTGATGATAGCCGCAGTCGGGAAGTCCGGCCCTGGGATGTGTGCCATCAAGCCTTCTATACTGATGTTTTCATCATCGATATAGGCCAGGCAGCCATTGATAACTTCTGACAGGTTATGCGGTGGAATATTGGTGGCCATACCCACAGCAATGCCCGAGGCACCATTAATCAATAGATTCGGGATCTTTGCCGGCATAACGGCCGGGATCTGCTCGGTGCCATCGTAGTTAGGCACGAAGTCCACCGTTTCTTTTTCCAGATCCGCCAGCAGTTCGTGAGCAATCTTGGACATACGCACTTCGGTATAACGCATCGCCGCAGCGGAGTCGCCGTCAACGGAACCAAAGTTACCCTGACCATCCACCAGCATATAGCGCAGCGAAAATGGCTGAGCCATACGCACAATGGTGTCATAAACAGCGGTGTCACCGTGTGGGTGATATTTACCGATCACGTCCCCAACGACACGAGCCGATTTTTTGTAGGGTTTATTCCAGTCGTTACCCAATACATTCATCGCGTACAGCACGCGGCGGTGAACCGGCTTTAGTCCATCACGGACATCTGGCAGGGCACGTCCGACGATAACGGACATCGCGTAGTCCAGATACGAGTTTTTTAACTCGTCTTCAATGTTTACCGGTGTGATTTCTCTGGCAAGGTCGCTCATGGAGCTGCTATCCCTCTACTAATGATTCATCTGCCCACTGCCATAGTGGCAAAGGTGTAAAATTATACCATAAAGCACGCTTTACGGGAAAATAACGCTGCCATTTCGCGCGAGTCGTACATCTGTAGTGTAGTAAAAACGCATCGGCGTTGCGCCGGAACATGTATAATCCGTGCAATGAAAACCAGGAGCCAGACACGCCCATGAATGCAGAATCATCCCACCGTGCGCAACAAAATGTCGATCACCAGGAAATCGCCAAGTTCGAGGCCGTGGCCGCCCACTGGTGGGATCTGGCAGGCGAATTCAAGCCTCTGCACCGTATCAACCCATTACGCCTGAACTACATCATGCAGCACGCCGATGGCATTTTTGGCAAAAAGGTGCTTGATGTTGGCTGCGGCGGTGGCATTTTGGCGGAAAGCATGGCACACGAATGCGCGCAGGTGACAGGCCTGGATATGGGGGCAGAACCACTGCAAGTCGCCCGTCTGCACGCATTGGAAAGCGGTGTGAGTCTGACTTACGTGCAGGAAACGGTGGAAAGCCATGCCCAAGCCAATACACAGCAGTACGATGTGGTTACTTGCATGGAAATGCTGGAGCACGTACCTGACCCGGCCTCGGTGGTGTATGCCTGCACTCGTCTGGTGAAACCGGGGGGGCATGTGTTTTTCTCTACCATCAATCGCAATGCCAAAGCCTGGCTGCTGGCGGTGATCGGTGCGGAATATATCCTGAAAATGGTGCCGCAGGGCACCCACGACCATAAGAAGTTCATCCGCCCTTCCGAACTGATCGGCTGGGTTGACGGCACGCCACTGCGCGAAAAACACATGATCGGCCTGCATTACAACCCACTCACCGATCATTTCAAACTTGGCCGCAATGTTGATGTAAATTACATGGTTCATATGCAGCACGAAGGTTAATCATCCCAAGCGCCGGCTCTGTTTTTCTGGGGTTTGGCGCATCCTGGCTCAAATGGCGTTTTCTCTAACGTTTAATAAAACGGCAAACGACCAGATATTTGGGTTTTAAAGAAAAATAATATCCCGATATTGACAAACTTGTCGCCCCAGCCACAGCGCGCGCTCACAACCCAAAGCCACATCTTAACCCCAAGTTATCCACAGTCTTGTTCACTTGCAAACGCCCTTTTTTCCCACTATCTTGTTATTTCACCGACACGTACCCCCTATATATAGTGTTTACATACGGAGCAGAGCGACTACACTTCTGCTTAGGGGTACCCTACAGACAGGTAACACACCACATGAACCAAAGTCTGCTTGTAACTAAACGCGATGGCCGCAAAGAGCGCATCAACCTCGACAAAATCCACCGGGTCATCGACTGGGCTGCCGAGGGGTTAAACAACATCTCGGTCTCTCAAGTAGAGCTGCGTTCGCATATTCAGTTTTATGACGGCATCAAAACCGCCGATATTCACGAAACCATCATTAAAGCTGCTGCCGATCTGATCTCCCGTGATGCACCAGACTATCAGTATCTGGCCGCGCGCCTGGCAATTTTTCACCTGCGCAAAAAAGCATACGGGCAGTTTGAACCGCCGAAGCTGCACGCTCATGTGATGCGCATGGTAGAGATGGGCAAGTACGATAAGCTTCTACTGGAAGATTACAGCGCTGAAGAGTTTGAGCAGATGGACGCTTTTATCGATCACTGGCGTGACATGAACTTCTCCTATGCGGCCGTCAAGCAGCTAGAAGGCAAGTATCTGGTGCAGAACCGCGTCAGCGGTGAGATCTACGAGAGCGCCCAGTTCCTGTATATTCTGGTAGCCGCCTGCCTGTTCTCTAACTACCCACGTGAAACCCGTCTGGACTACGTCAAACGTTTCTACAACGCGATTTCCACCTTTAAGATTTCACTGCCTACACCGATCATGTCGGGCGTGCGTACCCCAACCCGCCAGTTCAGCTCATGCGTGCTGATCGAGTGTGGCGACAGCCTGGATTCGATCAACGCTACCTCCAGCGCCATTGTGAAATATGTTTCGCAACGCGCTGGCATCGGTGTCAACGCTGGCCGCATCCGTGCACTGGGCAGCCCGATCCGTGGTGGTGAAGCATTCCACACTGGCTGTATCCCGTTCTACAAACACTTCCAGACCGCCGTGAAATCCTGCTCGCAAGGCGGCGTACGCGGTGGCGCAGCAACGCTGTTCTACCCGATGTGGCATCTGGAAGTGGAAAGCCTGCTGGTGCTGAAAAACAACCGTGGCGTTGAAGGCAACCGCGTGCGCCACATGGACTACGGCGTGCAACTGAATCGCCTGATGTACCAGCGCCTGATCAAGGGACAAGACATCACTTTATTCAGCCCGTCCGATGTGCCAGGACTGTACGCGGCGTTTTTTGCCGATCAGGACGAATTCGAACGCCTGTACACCGAATATGAGCAAGACGACAGCATTCGCCAGAAACGGGTAAAAGCGGTTGAGCTATTTTCTCTGATGATGCAAGAACGTGCTTCCACTGGCCGCATTTATATTCAGAACGTCGATCACTGCAACACCCATAGTCCGTTCGATCCGCAGATCGCGCCGGTGCGCCAGTCCAACCTATGTCTGGAAATCGCTCTGCCAACCAAGCCACTGGATGACGTCAACGACGAAAACGGCGAAATCGCCCTATGTACGCTGTCCGCCTTCAATCTCGGCACTATCGACAACCTGGACGATCTGGAAGAACTGGCAACTTTGGCGGTGCGTTCACTTGACGCCCTGCTGGACTACCAAGACTACCCGATTAAAGCCGCGCATCGGGGGGCGATGGGTCGCCGTACCTTGGGCGTTGGCGTGATCAACTTCGCCCACTATCTGGCAAAGAACGGCGTACGCTACTCCGATGGCAGTGCTAACAACTTGACCCATAAGACCTTTGAAGCCATTCAGTATTATCTGCTGAAAGCCTCCAACCGCTTGGCGCAGGAACAGGGTGCTTGCCCGTGGTTCAACGAAACCAGCTATTCGCAAGGCATCCTGCCGATCGACACCTACAAAAAAGATTTGGATGTCATCTGCAACGAGCCATTGCACTACGACTGGGAAACCCTGCGTCAAGAGATCCAGGAAACCGGCCTGAGCAACTCAACGCTGTCTGCGCTGATGCCATCGGAAACCTCTTCACAAATTTCCAACGCCACCAACGGCATCGAGCCACCGCGCGGCCATATCAGCATCAAAGCGTCGAAAGACGGTATCCTGCGCCAGGTGGTGCCGGAGTATGAGTGCCTGAAAAATGACTACGAACTGCTGTGGGAGATGCCAAACAACGAAGGTTACCTGCAACTGGTCGGCCTGATGCAAAAATTTATCGACCAGTCGATCTCCGCCAACACCAACTACGACCCGACCCGTTTCCCAGGCGGCAAGGTGCCGATGAAACAGCTATTGAAAGACCTGCTCACCGCCTATAAGTTCGGTGTCAAAACTCTGTACTACCAGAACACCCGCGACGGTGCGGAAGACATACAGGGAGATTTGCACCCTGCCAAGGCCGATGATGACGGCTGCGAAAGCGGTGCCTGCAAGATCTAATGTTTGACACCAGTGGGCCGGGATCGACGCCTGGTAAGCGTTATCGACACAGGCAGGGCAGCGCGGAGAAACCGGAGCGGACACAAAGTACGTGAGGATTTTGAGCACTGCCCAATGCCAAAATGGCAAGCAAGATAGCAAATTGGGATTGAGCGCTTCCGGCCCCTCATTTAGCCACGTTACGATGGACTAAGGCTTATGGCATATACCACTTTTTCTCAGAATAAAAACAACCCGTTGCTGGAGCCGATGTTTTTCGGCCAGTCGGTCAATGTTGCCCGCTACGACCAACAAAAGCATGAAATATTCGAAAAACTGATCGAGAAACAATTGTCCTTCTTCTGGCGTCCAGAGGAAGTTGATGTCTCCCGTGACCGCATCGACTATCAGGCGCTGCCGGAGCATGAGAAGCACATCTTTATCAGCAACCTGAAGTACCAAACGCTGTTGGACTCCATTCAGGGGCGCAGCCCGAATGTCGCCCTGCTACCGCTGATCTCCATCCCGGAGCTGGAAACCTGGGTGGAAACCTGGTCGTTCTCTGAGACCATCCACTCACGTTCTTATACTCATATCATCCGTAATATCGTCAACGATCCGGCGCTGGTGTTCGACGATATCGTCACCAATGAAGAGATCCTCAAGCGTGCGAAAGACATTTCTGGCTACTATGATGATCTGATCGAAATGACCAGCTACTACCATCTGCTGGGGGAAGGCCGCCACCAGGTGAACGGCAAAACCGTCACCGTCAACCTGCGCGCACTGAAAAAACAACTCTATCTGTGCCTGATGAGCGTCAACGCGCTAGAGGCGATCCGCTTCTACGTCAGCTTCGCCTGCTCGTTCGCCTTCGCGGAACGTGAGCTGATGGAAGGTAACGCCAAGATCATCAAATTGATTGCCCGTGATGAAGCGCTACACCTCACTGGCACTCAGCATATGCTTAACCTGATGCGTTCCGGTGCTGATGATCCAGAGATGGCAGAAATCGCCGTAGAATGCCAGCAGCAGTGCTACGATCTGTTCGTGCTGGCCGCCCAACAGGAAAAAGAGTGGGCAGAATACCTGTTCCGTGACGGCTCCATGATCGGCCTGAACAAGGACATTTTGTGTCAGTATGTGGAGTACATCAGCAATATCCGCATGCAGGCAGTTGGCCTTGAGCTGCCATTCAAAACCCGCTCCAACCCGATCCCCTGGATCAACGCTTGGCTGGTGTCCGACAACGTACAGGTAGCACCACAGGAAGTAGAAGTTAGCTCTTATCTGGTTGGCCAGATCGACGCAGAAGTGCATGCCGATGATCTGAGCGATTTCGAGCTATAATCGATGGCGACACCTACCGTGAAGCTGCGTACCACCGGTACGCAGTTTACCTGCCCGAAAAGTGAACACTGCCTGCTTGAGGTACTGGAACTGCATGCGGTTGAGGTGGAGTACCAGTGTCGCTCTGGCTACTGTGGTGCCTGCCGCCTGAAGCTGGTGAAAGGGGAAGTTGCCTATTACCAACCACCGCTGGCGTTAATCAATGACAGCGAGATCCTGCCCTGCTGTTGCATGCCGCTAACGGACATCGAGCTGGATATCTGATTCACAACAATAGACTGCAATCATCTGGATATCCCCTGTGACTTGCGAGTTGCCGCGTTGTTGGTTGCAGTTTGAAAAGCGCCGGGTATAAATAGCAAAATCGTAATATAGACAACAGGTAACCAGTGAAACATATGCTTTAACCGCAGAAGGGCTACCATAGCGATATCTATCCGCCTTGTCGCACACACAGTGCCCAAGACGAACAGTCTCAAATAACCGCAGTAAAGAGTAACAGCATTCCCATAACATGAGTTCCCACTATAATATTAGGATTAATAAAGGATACTTCACTGCCATCAAGCATTCTTTACTCGACGATCTCAATAATCTCCAACCCACCGTTTTTGCCACACACTTGGCCACCGTCCAACCAGCGCCGCAGCATGTCCAACGCCAGCATTGCCACCGATGCTTGTCGCAGTTGCAAGCTGTGGTGAGAGGCGCGGTAACGCACGGTTTGCCCCATGCCGCCGCGCGGCGTGTGCAGTACAACGCTAACCTGATCGTCGCTCATAGCGCTGACTGCCAACACCAGCGGGGCACCAGCCAGCTCCGCCAATGAACGGGCGCGCACCAGGGTAGATCCTAGCGTCTCAACACAGTGGGCAGGCAGCAGCTCCCCCTCCACCAGCGGCGCGCCTGCACGCTGTAGTTGCAGATTGAGCAACCCGCCACTGAACTGCTCGCTCAGAGCCAACGTCAACCCCTGCTGATGTAACCGCTGTGTCAGCACTGCTGGCAATCCGGTCGTGCCTTCAAAGATGCAGTTGTCTCCCGCCACCTCCCGCACCTGCTCCCAGGCCAGCATCATTTCAGCGCGTCGGCTTAGCGGGCCAGTGAGCTTCAATTCGATAATCGGGCTGGAAGAGCGATAACCCAATACCACGTCTGGGGGTAGCACCATGTCATCGAGTTCCTCCGCCAGATCGCTTTCGGAGGTGCCGAAGGTGGTCAAACGCAGGCACAGCGGAGGTTCCGGCAGGGCAAAGCGCTGGCGCAGGCGCGGCACAATCTGCTGCTCGATCATCACTTTGAATTCCGAAGGAACGCCGGGGGTGAAGAACATCAGGCAGTGATTCAACTGCAAACTGAAACCGCACGCGGTGCCGACCGGATTATCCAGCATCTCGGCGTTAGCCGGTATCTGCGCCTGTTTGCGGTTGGAGGCAGCCATCGGCCGACCGCGCTTGGCGAAATAGGCCTCAATACGTGCCAGCCATGCGGCATGTTCAACCAACCCTACGCCGCAGGCATTAGCGGCGGCCAATGCGCTGAGATCATCGCTGGTTGGCCCTAAACCGCCATTAACGATCAGCACGTCGGCAATGTGGCTACGTTCTTGCAGTGTCTCGATCAAAGAAAAGAGGCTGTCCCCTACCGTTTCGCGCTTGCTCATTGGCATACCTTGCTCGAACAGATAATCCGCTAGCCAGGCGGCGTTGGTATCAATAATTTGCCCGTGCAACACCTCATCACCGGTGCTGAGCATCTCCACCCTTAACATCGATTTCTCCCCTATTTTTTGATCATTCCATGATAGAAGGCCGTCAATAATTTTTCACCCAATACCCTCACCAGTCTATACCAAGGCGTCACCTTCCTTTAGGGATAAAAACTCAAAAAATTCTTAATTAATCAAATAAATGTAAAGCGGTGAAAACAAGAATAAAACTTACCAAGGCGATACTAAAAATCACTCAGACCCATTTGCCGTAGGCGTTCAATAAGTCTACAACTATTAATGTATTAACCAAGATCAAAGACGACAGTTCTTTGGCAACATGATGATGTTGAACGTTTAAACCGCCCGAGCCTTAACCCAAATACGATAAGGAGCACATGATGAGCAAGAAAGGACTGACCACCACAGCTGGCGCACCGGTTGTTGACAACAATAACGTGATCACCGCAGGAAAACGCGGACCGATGCTGCTGCAAGACGTTTGGTACTTAGAAAAACTGGCCCACTTTGACCGCGAGGTCATCCACGATATTACCCAATATACCCGCGCGAAAATCTTCTCCGACATTGGCAAAAAAACCGACATGTTTATCCGCTTCTCCACCGTGGCTGGCGAGCGCGGCGCTGCCGATGCCGAGCGTGATATTCGCGGCTTCGCCATGAAGTTCTATACCGAAGAGGGCAACTGGGATCTGGTGGGCAATGATACACCCGTGTTCTACCTGCGTGATCCGCTGAAATTCCCCGACCTTAACCACGTAGTGAAACGTGATCCGCACACCAACCTGCGCAACCCGGTGTACAAATGGGATTTCTTCTCCCTCCAGCCAGAATCGTTGCACCAATTGACCATCGATTTCAGCGATCGCGGCCTGCCGAAATCCTACCGTCATATGCACAGCTTCGGTAGCCACACCTATAGCTTCATCAATGCCGATAACCAGCGTTTCTGGGTGAAGTTCCACTTCATCTGCCAACAGGGCATTGAAAATCTGATGGATGACGAGGCGGAAGCCATCATCGCCAAGGATCGCGAAAGCTCGCAGCGCGACCTGTTTGAGGCGATTGAGCGCGGTGATTTCCCTCGCTGGAAGCTACAGATCCAGATCATGCCGGAGCACCAAGCCTCGCAAACTCCTTATAACCCGTTTGATCTGACCAAGGTGTGGCCACACGGCGACTACCCGCTGATCGATGTTGGCTTCTTCGAGCTGAACCGCAACCCGGACAACTATTTTTCCGAGGTTGAACAGGTGGCGATGAACCCAGCTAACATCGTGCCGGGCATCAGCTTCTCACCGGACAAAATGTTACAGGGCCGTCTGTTCTCCTACGGTGATGCGCACCGCTACCGTTTGGGCGTGAACCATTACCAGATCCCGGTCAACGCGGCAAAATGCCCGTTCCACAATTATCACCGCGATGGCGCGATGCGCGTGGACGGTAACAGCGGCAACGGGGTAACCTACGAACCGAACAGCTTCGGTCTGTTCCAGGATCAGCCGAACTTCAGCGAACCGCCGTTGAGTATCGAAGGTGCGGCTGAACACTGGAATCATCGCGAGGACGACGATTACTACAGCCAACCGCGCGCACTGTTTAATCTGCTGAGTGCCGAAGAACATCAACGCATGTTCACCCGCATCGCCGCTGAGCTGTCGCAAGTGCCTGAGCCGATCCAGCGCTGCCAAGTCGCACTGTTTACCCAGGTGCATCCAGATTACGGTGCCGGTGTTGCTAAAGAACTCGGCCTGAAGTAAGCCGCCGCTTGGGATCAAAACCGCCCAGCCTGAACTTCAACCTGGGCGGTTTTTTACGCCGCAGAAATTTGTACCGCCACCCATTGCTGCAACTGCTGGCGCGAGATCTTGATGCCGCCCTTTTTCAACTCATTAGGCAAGTTGAACAAGGCTGCGGGGCGTTGGAAACTAGCCAGCCGTTCCTGTGCCCAATTCAGCAGTGCTTCCATTGTCAATGGCCGCTCGCTGTCGATCACCGCCACCGGGCGTTGACCAAACTCCATATCATCCATCGGTACTACAAACACCTGCAAAATTTGTGGGTGTGTTGCCAGTACGCGCTCAATATCTTCCGGTTGTACGCCTTCCCCACCGCTGAAAAACAGGTTGTCCAGCCGACCGAAAACTCGCAGTTACCCCTGCACCATCACGCCGCGATCCTGGGTATGGAACCAGCCTTGGTCATCGGCCAGCGGCTGCAAACCACCCTGCCGCCAATAGCCCAGCGCCAGGCTCTGCGCACGAACCCATATCTCTTGATTCACCAGTTTAATTTCGCAAACGTCTAACGGCAGACCAACGCCCGGCCGCGTATCAGCGCGCTTGGCACACACCGTTGAGGCCAACTCGGTCAGCCCATAGCCACACCAACAGTGGATACCCAGCGCTGCGGCTTTTTCGGTCAAGACTTCCGGGATAATCGCGCCGCCCAACAGCACCCCTTTTAGCGTCATCCCTTCGAGTGGCTGCGCCAACAGCCGCCATAGCTGCGTCGGCACCAATGAAGCATGGGTGCAGCCCACCAGCGCTTCCACCAGCGGCGCAACACCTGCGTGGCACCCGCCGCCAATGCCCTGACCGGAAACGTGAAACAGCGGCAATGACAATAGCCAGCGATCTTGCCGCTGGAACCTCAACAATTGCCGTACCCCGGAGGCGCTGGCCAGATGACCCGCGTAGCTGTGTGCGGCGGCTTTGGGTGCACCGCTGGAACCGGAGGTCAGCGTTAGCGTTGCCAAGCGCTGTGGCACCCAAGGTACCGGATTGAACCAGCGCCGTTTGCTGGACGGCAAGGCCAAGGAAATCATCGACGCAGGCAGGGCTGGCAACGCATCCAGGCTAAAAAAAAAGGCAATATCCAGCTCAGGTAGCAACGTAGCCAACTGGGCGGTGGGCAGTGCCGGATTGAGCGGCAGCAGGCGCGCCCCGCACTGCAACAAGGCCAGATAGGCCAGCAGCAGCGGATAACTATTTTTGCCGCATAGCGCCACGCCACTCCCCGGCTCGATACCTTGATGCTGAAAATTCGCCGCCAGTTCCTCTACCTGCCGTTGCAGCTCAAGCCAATTCACTGGCCGCTGTCCCACGATCAGTGCCGTCGCCTACGGCTGAAGCTGCGCCCACTGCCGCCACGGCCAGTCGTTTAGCTGCACCATAGGCACTCCAGCGCCTGTTCGCCCAGCAGCGGCAGCTTGCTGTCCGGCCACGGGCGCAATACTTGTGCCTGGTGCCTGCATCAGCCCCAGCGTGTCCAGCCCAGGTACGGTGGCGGGTGTCAGCCAGCAGGCAATGCGAGCTAATTGGGTCAACCCCAGGCTGGATTCGAGGCTGGAGCTGATCACCGCCGCTAAGCCAGCAGCATGCGCTTGTTCCACCAACGCCCGGCAACGATCCACACTGCCGATCAGCATGGGCTTAATGATGATCGCCGCCACGCCGGGTTCCGCACGCACCACAAAATCTGCCTCGCGCACGCTCTCATCCCAGACGATGGCAATATCGGTCGCCATCGCGAAATCGCGCGACTCATCGCGAGTTTTACAGGGTTCCTCAAGAAAAGCGATACGCTTGCGCCATGCCGGGTTCAGGTATTTGGCGAAGCCGTCAGCCTTGGCGCGCGTCCAACTGCGGTTGGCATCCAGCCGCAAATGCGGATCTGGCAACGCTTCCAGCAGTAGGTTAACAATCATGCCATCACGCACCACCTCATACAGCCCCACTTTCAGCTTGGCGAGCTTCTCGCCCGGTGACGCACTTAGCACCTGGAACAATTTATCAGGATCACCGCTGCACAGCGGAGCCTTACGGCAATCCGCCTGGAGTGGCAGGCGCTGTTCACACTCCGCCAGCGCACAACTGAGGCCAAAGGCGACCGAGGGTAACGGGCTGGCGGCGCGTGCTTTCCCCACCTGCCAGCTTTTTTGCCAAGCCAACGCGGCCTGAGTCGCTTGCGCCAGCGTTTCCTGACTGAATTCCGGCAGCGGCGCGATTTCGCCCCAGCCTTGCCGTTCACCCTGTTGCAGACGCACCAGCAAGCCATCGCGGGTTTTTAGCCGCTGATTGCGCAGTACCACCCCCGCTTCCATCGGCAGGCAATAGCGGTAAACCACCGCGTTACGATCCAACGCACGCATTATGGATTACGCTTAAATTTGCTGAAGTCCGGCGCGCGCTTTTCATTAAATGCATTGCGCCCTTCCTGACCTTCGTCTGTCATGTAGAACAACATGGTGGCGTTACCCGCTAGTTCTTGCAAACCGGCCTGACCATCGCAAATCGGCGTTCAATGCCGCTTTCAGGCAGCGCAATGCCATCGGGCTGTTTTGCAGTATTTCGCGGCACCAGCGCACGGTTTCCTTTTCCAGATCGACCAAGGGGACGACGGTATTGACCAACCCCATCTCCAGCGCTGCTGCAGCATCATACTGGCGGCACAGAAACCAGATTTCACGCGCCTTTTTCTGGCCAACGATACGCGCCATATAAGATGCCCCCCAACCGCCATCAAAGGAACCGACCTTTGGCCCGGTCTGGCCAAAGATGACGTTGTCCGCCGCGATGGTAAGATCGCACATCATGTGTAGCACGTGACCACCACCCACCGCATAGCCCGCCACCATCGCCACCACGGGTTTTGGGCAGGTGCGGATCTGGCGCTGGAAGTCGAGCACGTTCAGATGATGCACGCCGCTGTCATCGCGATAGTCACCATAGTCGCCGCGCACTTTCTGATCGCCCCCGGAGCAATAGGCTTTATACCCCGCACCGGTGAGAATAAGGGCACCAATGCTGTCGTCATAACGGGCATCGGCCAGCGCACTGATCATCTCTCGCACCGTATGCGGACGGAATGCATTGCGCACCTGCGGCCGATTGATAGTGATCTTGGCGATGCCCTCGGTGGACTTGTGATACAGGATATCGTCGAAAGCGCCAGAGCAATCCTGCCAGTCGATGGCGGCACATCCGAGTTCTTGTTGTGGATAAAGCATGATTCGGTTCCTTAACCAAGGTTAACGAGAAAATCTTGTAGCTCTGTGACAAAATCCTGTGGGTTGACCAGATGTGCGTTGTGCCCAGCCCGCGGCACAATACGCAACGGCAGCCCGGCGTGGCGCGCCAGCCGTTGAAATTTGGCATCATTTTCGCCGCACAGTACCCGCAGTGGCACCGTCAGTTGCCGCAGTTGCGGCACCAGGAAAGGCTGTCGCCCCAATGAGGTGGCCTCCAGCATGTCAGCCACCGCCGAGCCTCTGCTGCTGATACCAGTCTGCCAGCACCTCGGTGATCGGCTGGCGGCGAAAGCGTTCAGCCCCGGCGGCATCCTGTGCACAACGTTGGCTACGCCGTTGTTCACAGTCCAATTCCGGATTACTGCCTTCAATAATGGCTCCTTGCAAACCGTTATGTCGGCCATGACAAGCGTAATACATGGCGATACGCCCACCCAGCGAGTACCCTACCAGCCAGTAACGTTCAATGTGGTGTCGTCGCACAGTAGCGCTGATTTACGCACTGATATCATCAAAACCGCCGCAGGTAACGGCAACGGAATCACCGTGACCAGGCAGATCGATGGCCAGTGATGGCCATTGCGCACAGCACTCGGCGATCGCTCGCCACTCATGGTGGTTGCCCAGCAAGCCGTGCAACCAAATCAGCCACGGCCGCCCCGCTTCACCCGGTTGCAAAACGCATGTCGCCAGCCTCATTGCAGCGCCATGTGCTGCACCAGATAGCGTAGGCTCTCGGCTCCATCACTAGGCGGCACCTGTAGTTCAATCACCGTTCCCCCTCTGTGGCACCACCCCTGTTCAACCGCCTGCGCCAGTTGGTTCCAGTTTTCCGGCCGCGCATAGTTTCAAGCGGAACATCGCCGCTGCATGGCTGAAATCTACGTCCTGCGGCATGCAGTAGAGACGCTGACGCTCTGCTTCCGGCGTCGGCAACAGCGAGAAAATTTGGCCGCCGTTGTTATTGACCACAACAGCACCATGGACGTAGAACACTGGCGCAGCAGTGCCAAGGCATTGATATCGTACAGCGCGGAAAGATCGCCCACTAGCGCCAGCGTCGGTTTGGCGGTAGCACGCTGCACACCAGCAGCGGTGGAAATCAAACCGTCGATACCGCTGGCACCACGATTACTGAACACCGGATAGCCGATCGGCAGTTGACCCAACGCATCAACTAGACGCACCAGCAGGCTGTTGCCGAGAAATAACTGACCCTTTTCCGGCAGCAATTCTGGCAGCCGGTGCGCCAACTGTGACTCGCCAAAGCGGTTAACCAAATGAGTTGCAGCCACAGCCAGCGCATCATCCGCCAACTGTACCAGCTCACTTGCCCAGCGCACGCTTGACTGTGCCCGGTGCAATGCCAACCACTGCGCCACGCTGGCACGAATACGCCGTCCACGATGATGAGCCGGATCGAGACGCCCCGGTAAATCGTCGATCAGCCAGTATTCTTCAGGACGACATCGCACCTGCCATTGCAGCACCAGTTGCGCGTTTTGCAATATGCGTTGCGCCTGCGGCTGGCCGGTCTGCGATAGCACATCACCGATCAACGACCAACCAAGCCGCTCGGCCCATTCTGCTAACATCGCGCCCTCTTCAGCGCTCATACGTCCAGCCACTACCACCCCGCGCTTTTGTCGCCAGAAAAACCAGTCCGGCTGCTTCTGCACCCTGCGCTCATCTATTTCCCGTAGCCAGGGGAGGCTATCTTGCCACCAGTCACCCAGCGCCGCCGACCACTCGGCATAGCGCTGTTCGTCACCACCGTACAGCGGTTCGGCAAATGGGCAGTTGATATGTAAAGCGCCCTGCTGTAGGCGTGCCATGGCACTATCAACAGCAGATGCCAGCCAACTGGCCGGAATATTCGGCGTCGGGCGGGGTAGATCGAGATCCAATGCCGGGTGGCGGGCATAGAGACCAGGCTGGCGAATGGCCTGATTTGCACCACAGTCGATCAATTCCGCTGGCCGATCAGCAGTGAGCAACACCAGCCGTTCACCACTTAAGCCAGCTTCGATCACTGCGGGGTAAAGATTCGCCGCTGCGGTGCCAGAGGTGACGATCACCGCTACCGGTTCACGCGCCGCCTTCGCCAAGCCTAGCGCCAGATGGCCTAACCCACACTCATCAAAATGGGTATGGCAGATAAAAGATTGATTAGCCACCGTAGCCAGCGTCAGAGGGGTGGAACGCGATCCTGGCGCAATACAGACATGTCGCACCTCATGGCGGAATAGCGCTTCCAACAACAACCCGCCCATCGGCGATTAAAAACACTTATCGACATAGTTTGCTCACTGGTCAGTTGGCAGGAAGGGTCTTGGGCACGGCCAATCAAGCGCCTATCCCTGTAGGCGTACAATGCTACAGCCCGTTAGGACACGGAAAACACGCAACAACCAGCGCGTACAGGGAGTACGTGAGGAGGGTGAGCACTGCCCAGGGCCAAAATGGCAAAAAAATAGCCTAATGGGATAGGTTCTATACCCTAAGTCATTCGAGTTGCAGGAAGGCAGCAACGCAGCGACAAATCGGTTGGGAATCGATTTGAACAGCGCTTGCGCCGGGCCGCAGGCTGAACCTCAGGGATGAGGTTCATTCATCCCAGACGCTTACATCTGTAAGTGACTAGGGTGAGTGAGGAAAGCTCACGCACCGGCAACTTGAAGTATGACGGGTATAGCACTGCACCAACAGTCATAGGCTCAGTATTATATGGGTAGTTATATTCCCGGCTTTTGCGCCAGCGCAAAAAAGCGGTATATCTTTGTGACGTTATGTCAGTCAATCATTTGATTGATAACAAAAAATAAATAAAAATCATACGATATTTTTACACTCCCATCGGCACTGAGTGTCCCTCCTCCCCACCACATAAAAAAGTCGCCAAAGCGCTGAGAGGTATTCCCAGAAATTTCGCTGGTATGCTAGGGAAGGCGTTGATCTGATGGTTTATCGTTTTGTGCCTGATACCGGCGACCTTATCTGGATCGATCATGGCCCCGTTGCAGGCCACGAGCAGGGAGGCCACCGATCAGCAGTGGTACAACACAATCGTGGCGTGAACGATATTCTGATTGCCCGTGTTGATGGCCTGACGGAGTTCCCGGAAGCAATAAAACAGCATTGCCCCTAATATAGAAGTTCACCTGTGCATCATCCAGCCGATCCGCAACTCAATGAAATATTCAACCTGTCGTGTTACTTCCGATATCCCGCGAACGATCCCTTAGGTAATTGACACCACGCACGCCAATGCATCGTCAGTTCAGAAAGCTGACCAAAAAGAAAGGTGCTTTCTCGAATGAAAACAGCCTGCTCAAGTGACTCAATCTGGGGTTAGTGAATGTGCAGAAAAAATGGACAATGCCGCTCCAGAGGTGGAATTTGACATTGTCCCAGGTGGCGATTTATTTTGAAAGTCGCCTCGATAAAGTGATGACGTGGTAATGATTTTTAACGTGACACAGAATTCTGAACGCGCTCTGCTGCTCCCCGCTTAAATGTGCAGTTCCTGCGATAAACACGCGATGAGTGAGTCAGTATCAAGCAAGTTGATACTGACTCACTCATGCATCTGCTTTGCTTATTAGTCTATCCATCGCCCTACGCTTGATGGGCGATCAGAATAACCATAGCAGTTACCAATGGCTGGTCTACTGCCGACGCCACCAGATGTTACACTGCTTTCATTCCCATATTTATCCTTAAATGTGAAAAGATATGAAAAATAACGACCCATTTCATTTATATGGATCCATGTTCTGTCATAGGCATTATATATCTTAGGTGGTAATGGCTTATCATCATTGACACCACTTACTAGCTTAGAAATGTGTAACTCTAAATCCTCAGGAATATTTCCTGGGTGTTTCCATGAGAGAGTGTCACCATTTTGCCAATAACATGCTACATTTACGTCTGGCCTAATCCAGACTGGATGAGTGGATCCTTCTTGGGAGACTGTAATTTAAATTGTGTATCTGCCTGTTTTTGATATGTTCACTCCAGTCACGGAGACAGGTAAATTATGGACGAAAAGAAACTTAAAGCCCTCGAGGCTGAACGGGCTAAAGGCCTTAAAACCGACGCAGATCTCAATGCGTTTTCCCGCATGCTGACGAAGTTAACCGTCGAAACGGCGCTGAACGCTGAACTGACCGACCCCCTCGGGCACGAGAAAAATGCCCCAAAATCCGGCTCGAATACCCGTAATGGC
>WHPZ01564384.1:0-29299 GCA_016617965.1 Macrosiphum rosae
TAATTTTTATGTTGTTTTTCCCGGCGCTTGTGAAAACTATTGGGAATTTTAAATTTTGACCTCCCCAATGCACCAACGATATTTACTTTCCAATCGAACAAGATACCGAAGTCGAAAATCGAAGCATTATATCGACTACTTATCGTGTACACAGACACAAAAAAAAAAAAATTAAAAAATTAAAAAAAAAACACACATCATTGTAAAACAAAACATTCATCGTTTCACTCAGAATCTAAAATTATATATTGGTTGCAAATGAGGCAAAACATTTTGAATATCATGTAGGTATGTTAAACTGTCATATAAATATTTGGTGTAAATTTAAGGCATCTAGTTTACGTTACATGACCTATTGCACAAATTAAAAAATAAAATATAAAATAAAATAAATATTGTTAGACCAGAAAATCAAATAAATATCTTTCTTACATATTCAGAAAAATTGACGAATATACTAAAAACTAATTGTTTTACAACAGTGTTATAACACTTTGATAGACCCCAAAACCTACCTTTCAATTCAGTAGGATATACGAATAAAAAAGGTGCTCAGCTGTACAGTAGGTTACAAGTGGTTCACTGTATAATGAATGGTATTAAATTTGAATTCAATGATGTAATATATCATTGTATAAGAAAACGATTCCGAGTGGAGACGGTATGTCAGTCTAGGTATAAGACATATTATATACTTATCTATGGTATTAAAAAAAAAAAATGACCTATAATAAATTCCAAATTAATCATATAACAATATTCATTAGGTAGTTATAACGCGTTATACAAACCCTGATACTATCATAGATATATAATAGTTTCAAGTACCTACCCACGAATAATATAACACAATCACAACAAAATAACTAAATAGTTATTCTAGGTTTTTTATTATGTAATTTTGTCCAAATTTGAACTTAAAATGACTGTTAAAATAAACTGTTCTTTTGTATTTTTTTAGATTTTTTGGTAACTCGAGAAATCGAGTGAATATCCAATGTTGTAAAAATTTGAATTTCAAACGCTCATAAAAATTTAATCTGACTTTCTTATAGACA
This sequence comes from Macrosiphum rosae, assembly GCA_016617965.1. Classification (NCBI taxonomy): domain Eukaryota; kingdom Metazoa; phylum Arthropoda; class Insecta; order Hemiptera; family Aphididae; genus Macrosiphum; species Macrosiphum rosae. The sequence goes on from WHPZ01564384.1 coordinate 1,059, forward strand.
TTTTTTTTTTCGATAAAAGTAGATAATCTTATGAGGAATCTTGTATTACATTTTCAAATCTTAGATTTAAAAAGAAAAATTTTTACGAATTCTTAACTCAAAATAATTTGCTAATTTTAGTGATTTTTCCATATTTTGTCAATTTTTGAACTTTAAATGCTTATAAAAAAAAATTGTGACTAAGGATTTTTACTATTTTTCATCTGCCTTAGAATACTAGGAGCCTTCTATTAAATTTTCAAGCTTTCGCAACCAACAAATAAAATCGTATTTATATTTTTAGAAAAAAAACTAAAAAAAAATGGAAAATGAAAATGTCCCTAAACAGTTCAAAACAAATCATATTTCAAAAATTTTATCGTGTATAGAAAATTCAAATTTAAACAACCAGTGAAAATTTCATGTACATACCTACGTTCATTTGTTTTAGAGTTATACCAAAAACCAAAATCGATTTTTTGGAAAACAGATTTTGCGTAAAAATTCCCGTTATTTTTATGTGTTTAATCCCGGCGCTTGTGAAAACTATTGAAAATTTGACCTCCCGAATGCAATAACCAGATTCACTTTCCAATCGAACAACATACTGAAGTTGAAAATCGAAGCATTATTTCGACTACTCATCGTGTAAGATACAAAAAAAAATTTAAAACTAATAAAAAAACACATATCATTGTAAAATCAATACATTCATCGTTCCACTCAGAATATAAAATTTGATTTATATCATGGTATGTATTCATTACAATAGACATCTAGGTACGAAAGTGGCTAGATACCTATTTTATTGATAATTTGTAATTTAAATATTATAATATTATATCTTACATAAACCACCTTGAGAAGATATATTTTTATATTTTTGCACAATTAAATTTTCTCCCTTTGCAGTTTGGTCGCTCATCATGTTTTTCCTTAAATATTTTGTTAATTAGGTATTCTAATATTGTTAATAAAATTACTTTTGACTGAATTAGCTGAATATGAGTTTCTTTTTTTTTATGGTACATGCAAGATTATAAATACATCACTTGTTAATTGTTTGAATAAAATATTTTGTATCTATATTTATTAAGTTGATTTGACATATTTTGATACCTATCTATTTCCTTAAAGCAATCACTTATACAGGAATATATGAACACAATGTCATAATATTAACAATAAAATTTTCAAACATGCTTTAGACAGGGCCAAAAGTTATTTCTTAAAATTGAATGTGTAACTGCTATTATATTGAGGTATAAATGCAGTTTAGCTCCCAAAAGATTTTATCGGAAACCTATATTTTTCAATGATTTAAGAACAATGGTGCAATTTGTCGGTCACACCTAGTTTCAGTTTCAAAATTATAACCATTTGAAGTCCCATGCGCATTCCCATCAGTTAGGGAAGTTACTTTATTAACAATAAAATAATAGGTAAGAATAATAAGAAGACATCAGATTTTGATGTTTTTACCGAGTATGCAGCTCCAATTGGATAAGCTTTCTCAACGATTCATTTACCTATGAACCGATACACAAATTTTTTTAGAGCATAAAAAAGAATATTTTGTGTAAAAAACATGTTTTAGGAATATAATGGGTTGAAATTTGAATATTTTATAAAAATCTAAAATCTAATAAAAATTTCTTATTTTTATAATTTAAAACTGTTATTATTTTTTGAGGTCATAAGGCTGAATAATTTAAGTGTGAGTTATTTCAATACATAATATTATTCTGTTAATGAACTATATACAATTATTTTTTATTTTTTGAATTCTTAAGTTTGTGTTACAACAGTTAAATATAAGTACACCGGCATGGCAGTATATCACCAAATAATAGATTAAATATAACTATTTATTTTTATAAACTGTTATTTTTATTTGTTTTTTCAGCGTTTAATACATTTTTAAAAAAAAAGAATATTTTGATGAATTTATAGAGCACAGAAGCATCTTATTTTCAAGATTTTAAGCTCATATAAATAAAGTCTCTAATAAAAAGTAATTTCTATTTCCACCTAAATGTTAAGAATAAAATAACTAACATTTACAAGAAAATAAAAATTCTAAATATTCCACTTATAATTAAACACTAAGAAACGCTAGTCTACATAATTTAAGTAATTAAATAAATTGAATACAAATGGGATTAATTAATCACCTTTTATTTATATAAAAACTGTTCTTGCAACATTAAAATGCAATAGCAATGACAAATTTATTTAACTGTTTGTTATAACAGCAATCAACATTACAATAACAGAGATTTAACTAATATATCAAATACTGTCTTTTAAAAATTAAACGAATTACATAAAAATAAAAATCTCTGCATTAAAAAAAATATACATCAGTTAAAAAAGTTAAATATGTTGAACAAACTGTTGGCCAATAGCATCAGTAATTGGATACATTATATATTAGGTTCCAATTATATTATGTCATTTTTTATGAAGCTGCTTAAAATAGCGTAAACGGAAGTGTAACACCAAGGCATATCTGCAAAATAAAATTACTTAATTGATTAATTTATCATTTAATTGTTAACAATTCTATAGACAATTGATAAATATAGTGGCGGTTAAATGATGGATGATTTTGTAACATGCACTATTTGATTATTAAAAATAAAATGTAGGTTTATCAGATCTTTAACATTGATAACATTTTCATGGGGGATCTATCCTCCTCATCCACCCTACCATATAACCGTAACTGGGTAATAAATATTTTTATTTCTAAAGTTATTAAAGCACATTATTATTCTTTTTACCTGTGTCATGTTTTTTTGATCTTCTTCCGATAGGTTTTGGTATTTCATGAAGACATATATTTTGATTTGTAAATTGTTTGATGTCTTTATTGAGTATAGTGATGTTTGTCCAAATAAACCTGCCTCTTTGATGGACATCATTTGTGTCCATACCAATAATTATTGGTTCAATTTCGAAATGCCTTAAAAGAAATAAACATACATTTTAGTTTATATAAATATTACTTTATATAACTATGTAAAATTATTTTTGGCAATAATAAATATATTTCAATTTGTGAAAAGCACTTGGATAGTCCTTAACAACAACAATAAAACACATTTCTTTGTACATGTTTTTGTGTCAAGTTTTGTTAAAGACACTACTGAAGTGGTGTAGCAGGTATAAAATATAATGAAATTCATAAAAATATGCAACCAGACCTGGAGTAAGTATGTATTTTAACACAAAAACATGTGAAAGTCAAACTAATTATGGTTCAACATTTTAAAATTGTAAATAGCTATTTATGGTTACATAGTTAGCAAATTTTACTTTGAAATATGTGCCAGTTCCTTAACTTTGATTGCTGCACTTGTTTCAAAAGCCCAAAAAAGAGTATCATCTCTCTGCAACGCTTGCATTTTGTTTTTTACTAGTAAAAACGCGAAAAATTTTTTTAGGCAATCGTTTTCATCTAAATAAAAAATGAATAAGAGTTCATAAACCCAAACAATAATAAACAAAATATAGCCTTTGAACAACTTAACTATCTAATCAAAAAAATACATTTACTTGACCTACCAAAAAATTTATCCTTATCATAATCCTCCTTGTTTGGATAATATTGAATGACTAATTTTGCATTTCTCTCATCAATGTCTCGATTATTATCATTAAAATAACTGGTTTCCAGAATCTTAAACGGAAATCCTAGAGCTTGTAAAACGTTTGGTACTGTAAAACAAACAAAATATACATATTAAGATTAACAAAACCAGAGCTTACAAACAGTATTTTAGATTAAGGGTGGTGTTGGAGCCTGTTTTTCAAATTTTTTGCAATTCAAACAACCTTAAGCTTCTACAATCAATTAATCAAACATTAAAAATGTATTTGAAATTGATGGAGGAGTTTGACAAATTGTTTGAACTTCGAAGCTTAAAAAACCAAATAAAACTTTGGTGGACTGACCCAATTGTATACGTGCACGCGCGAGTGGGTGTGGGTGTGTGTGTAAGATTACAGGGCCGGCTTAAGGTATAGGCGAGCTAGGTATTAGATCGGTACTTTCAAAACAATGATAATATTATTATTTTAGAGGCGGCAACATTTGATTTTGCCTAGTGCACTATTTTTGCTTGAGCCGGCACTGTGTACGAAAGAAGTAACAATCTGTATTATCTAAATAGTATTTACCATTGTTTTGAATATCTTTTACATTCATGACATGAATCTCATTTATTTTATACTGTTCCTTGGCACAGTCCTTTTTAGCGTTAGCTGGATACAACATATAGATCTGTAATAATTTAATATTTATGGTTTTTAACAAAACAACAAGCAATTTTAATGATTACATTTCTTAATTGTTCTTTGGTACTCCTTGGAACTAGATTACTGGTCTTTAAAGCAGTCAAACTGCATGCAATGCATGCCCATGAATTATTCATTAAAATGCTTTTCAATGTTCTTTTTCCCACGTTAAACACCAAACAACCAGTGCAAAAAGCCCTAGATAAAAAATAATAATCATAAATAATAGAATTAAAAACTGCATGATTAAATTTATTTTACCTGACACAATACCCACATAGTACTAATGTGGATTTTTGAGTGAGACAAATGCAACAACCATCCTATTAAAATATATTAAAATGCTATAGTATTAAATGTGATAAAAATAAACAAAATAGTCTTGAAAAACTATTAATTTTTCAAATAAATATAAATGTTAACATCAAAAAATGAACTATTCGTGTTCTATACTTGCATTTGATTTGTCTTTTGCAATTGATAAAATAATATTTTTCCCATTTATCTAAAAATATTAAAAAAAACACATTACAGCTATTTACATAGTCTAGAACACAAAACCGAGAATTTATTATTTGTAGACTGTTTGTTTTAATAAAAATATGAATTTTGCACATTTTCGGCCAGCCCATAATATAATCAAAGGGAAACTATCAATTTCTAATTTAAAAATTGTGGTAATGTCCTAATAAAATTGGTTATTATAAACTAATAATTTTATAAAAATAGCCAGGATTTTATGCATGTATGAGTATTTACAAACATTGGACATAAATTGAATTATGGAATTGTAAGCATGGGATAAGACACTAAAGTATTTAAATTAGATGAATAATGCTACAATAGCTCCACATATTATAAGCACAAATAAGGTAAAAATAGAAATTTAAGTTACATTGTAGGGGAAATGGATACTTTGAATAGTTGTTAGTTAATGATAATTGAGTTTATTCTTCTTAATATTTATTGGAGGACATTAACCATTCCTTAAATTGCTAACACTGCCGTTAAAAAATCCATGTAAAATAAATCTACACTTTTTCTGTAAAACAGCCCAAAAAGTTTGGAATGTTAATAAAAACTAATATACCTAGTATACAATAATTTATACATAAAATATATGGTAAGAAATATTAAACATACATTAATTGTACACTGAAATATACTTTATAGGTTTAAAATTTTTATAATCTTTTAACCATACAAATGTCTACTTACAAAACAATCATTACATAGAAAACCTTTAAATATAGGATGTTCAATCTTTAGTTCATCTGAAGGAAATCGGCAAGCTATGCAATATCGGTTTACCATTTTTGCTATGAACAATTAAAATCACAATACATAATTCAAATTAGTCAAAATTTTAAAACGTTATACTTACATTAAAGATATTATAAAAATATAATTTAAATAAGTCATTTTTCTGGTTTATTAATAATAAAATAATGTATATATTGTAATCACATTTTTTAATAAGTTTAACATTTTGAGCAGTTGTGACTTCAACCAAAAATAATAATTTACAAGAGTTGTTTAGGTTAAGCCTTACCCTGAATAAAACATACCTAAATGTAGATAAATGAATATTTCTATCTTTCTTATTCTTCTAGATTCAAAAAAGTATAGACTGTTTTCAATTTAATTATAGATTCTTTGATACTAAGGAAAGGAATTATAACTTTGTATTTCAACCCACAAAGGCAGCTATAGTATATCTCTCAAAATTTTTTAAATTTTACCCTGAGCAACGCCATAAAATAACGTAGTATCATAATAGTAATTTAGTATGTTAATATTATAAACATATGATACAGTTTATAAATAATGAAAATACTTAATTGTTTGTTCATAAAAGTATTAATAATATTAGTACGCGTGCAGTTACAGCAGTTACAAAACTTCACAAATAACAATTGAGTACTGACATGTTATTAATTTAATTAAGTCACTAAATTTTAAAATATAACTATTACTTACAAATTTGAGAAACATCAATTTTCATTTTTTCTCCATGTGGGCTGCTTTCAACATTTTTTTCTTTATTTTCCTCGATAGTTCTTTTAATTCTATTATTTACCATTGTGATTTTTTTTAGGAATTGATCCGGAATAATAAACTCTTCTTTTCGACTATTTTTTCCTGTTAGAAAGTTATGTGTTTTATTGTTATTATTTCACTTTAATGTATATAATTATGACTATTTTCATATAATTATGACTATTTTCTTATTTTATTTTTTTGATCGAAGCGATAAACGTATTGATTTTACAATGATAAACGTTGTTTTTGTGTCATCTTTTGGGGTAATAAAAATTCTAACTATGCTAATTTTCAACATCTTTTCTAGTAGGGAAATGAATCTAGTTGGTACTTATGCGGAAGGTGGGGTCAAAGGTAAAACATTTCAAGTACTTTACAAAAACGTCAGGAAAAACAAACAAAAAATTGAGTAAAAAAATTAGTTCAAAACCAGTTTTGATTTTTAGTGTAAATAAGGAAAATAACTATAGATACATGAAATGTTCACCATTTTCTATACATGATAGATTTCCAAAACATTTTTGACATCTTTTGAGTTATTATTAATTAACATTTCTAATTTTTAATTTATTTTTTATACACGTCAATAAAAGAATGTTTCTTTGGATAGAAAATGTAATACAAGGTTCCTCATAAGTTTTTATAATAGCAGTTGATAAATATTAAAAATCCATGGGCATTTTTTTTTTTTAAAAAGCATCCAGAGATCAAATTTTGAAAAAATATATAAAAAAAAAAAAAATAGTTTGTAGACATTTTAAAATACAGTGAAACATTTAAATGCCGACACTCTTGGGTCGCTGAAATGTTGTTCGTTATTCAGAGGCCTGACAGAGACTTCAGATTTGAGAAAGTTTGTAGATAGTTCCCAAGAAAATATGTCCGCTATTTAATAATTCCCAGCTTATTGGGAGTTCGGGGAGGTTTCACTGTTGAATTTTTTTCTGCAAATATGAGTTTGACTTACAGTAATAATATTGTATATTTGGTTAGTTAGAATACCCAAAAAAAGTATTATCGACCTAGTTCTAGGTAAACACAAATTAAACTTATCATTGTAAATATTTTAAAATTTGTACATTTAAGGTATTCACAAATGACACTAGGCAAATAATTAAGGTAGCAACTATTAACTTATAAAAATTAAATATTATGTATTATTTCAACAAAATATTAAGTTTTTTTTTTTAATAAAAACTAGTTTCTGAAAACTTATAAAAATTATTTAAATATGTACAATGAATAACGATCACTGGAATTATTGTTAAAATTAAATTATAAAAACAGTAATAACTTTAGTAAAAATAAAAACATATTTTCTGTCTAATCATGTCAACTACTTAACTACAATATTATTTTAGTATAAAATAATAATCAATGATCATAAATACAATATAGTTATTAAAATAATTTGTTATGTTTTACCTTTCATAATATCAGGCAATTTCTGTAAAGCCCAATTCACTAATCCATTTTTGGGGAACTTAAAGTTGAACTGTAAGGATAATATCTACAAAATAAATTTAAAAAAATCATATCAGTGTTTTAAAAAAAGTATACATTAAGAGTAATAACTGAGAGTAATTACATAAATTGCTTGTTCAAAATTTTCTTTTCGGGCATAGGTTAAATCGGCAATACCTTTTCTTAAGTTAGATCTGAATTCAAATATTAAGTCATTCTGCAACTAAAAATTTTAATTTATAAGGTTAAATTTTTTTTAATTTAAAAGTAACCATTTATTTAATTGCATGCATCATAGGAACAACAGTTATTGATTGGTTTTTTTGTTGTTTTTGAAAAATTCTTATGGTTTAATCAATTCTACTACTCTGTAAATGTTTAAATTTGTATTACCTGTGACATAGTATCATCACCCAACCACCAAACACATGTTTTTCCAGGCTTATCTTTGAAATATACTAAATCCATTTTCTTTGGAGAAAGAATGATTGCTAAATATTTATAAAAGTATACAAAAATGTAAAACAATTTTATATAGGTACATAATAATTGGAGAACACAACACCTACTTTATATTTTGTTTGACCAAGTGCTTAACTTCACAAATGTATTAATTATATTAGCAGATTGGTAACATTTAGTTTTGTTAGTTTTAATATAAGAGTGAACTTACATATTTTCATACTAAGCAAAAAGCAATATTTCTCCATTTTTTGTTTGTGGTGTTTTATCAATATTTTAATTTTTAAGTGAGTATTAGGTTTTAAAATTATAGGTAAATTCACTCTAATATATGGCACACATTTATGAGGTAGAGACATAAAATGCAGGAATGGCATCTCTTGAAAATAGTTTGGGCATTAGTTTAAGGTTTCTATACTATCCATCTACCTACCGTATTATAATATGAAACGCACGGTTTATCACCGCCACGGCTTGTAACAGGACAGTGTGTTCACACTTCACCGATTAAATGTTAGTAATAATTATAAAGTTACATACCGGCCCACAGCTTGGACTTTTTACTCATTTTGGCCCAAACGATCTGGCCTTGCTGCTTTTCCGCGTCGATGAACATTTTTCTGCGTTCAACTCTTTCACCTACAAAATATTGGTAATCAGTGATCGCTCGAAAATTATTGTTCAACCGACAACAATAACAATATTGTCACCTGTCACTTCGCGGCTCCTAAGGGACCTACAAATATTACGATATTCGCAAGAGGGTTTTGACAAATTCGGAATTGCCAGGGCTGTCCCGAAGGGGATCTTGGGGGGGTGTCTCAAACCCCAACGTAAACACCAGTCTGTCCAGTCGGCAGTCAGACTTATTTCATTATAGCCTATATAGAACTAATTTAACCTAAGAAAAATAATGTTACACATTTCGTAAATACAGTAAATAGTTTGTATACACGGATAAAATGTATATAACTATTTTATAACTATTATATTATCAATTTAAAGAACGTGTGACACTGACACGTTGGCAGTTTGGCACACTCTACACTGAATATAAATATTTGGTTGTTGGCAATCAGCTATGATCCTGATTCCTGATATCATTAATCTGTAATCGGGTTTATTTTTCACTACTAATGATCTAAAAATAAACTGAAATGATTACATTTTCCATGAATGTTACAGTCGGTAAATCATCATATAAGGTACAGCCAATAGCGGCAATTGGTGTAATGTGATTCACGACATTACTATTATAGACTATAGTTACTACAGACTACTGTCTACAAAAGTCAATCAAAATTCTTATTTATTTTATGAGTGAAGATTGACGACTGTGTAAACGTGTAGTGTGTATTTGTTTTATATTTTTAAAAATAATACTTGCGTACCTATAAAAATAAAATAGGTATACATTTTTCGTGGACTACCTAGAATCTAGATATTATATACATTTATTATAATCATTAAGACGTCTAGTGCAGAAAAACGAAAACGTAATAGAGTTAAAATTGAATGCCTCGAATATGGTTCGATAAAGATTATAGAGGAAAACACGAATGTACTCAACACGGTGGAAAAAAAGTTTCAATTAAGCATGTTGGTGCTCCTAAAAATCCGTTTGAAGCTGCAGTTAAGAGATCATAGGTAAATAAAAAAGTATTGTATTATGCATTAAATTTATACACATCATAATATAGGTAGGTATAGGTAGGACAGGTAGGTACTCGTTAATTAAAATTAATTTTAATAGTACTTCCATTCTAAATCTATACATTAAGAAATATATACCTAAACCTACTCAATCATCGAAATATGTATTGCTTAAATAAAACAGGTGCAGTCATCTATAGAAATACAAACTAGTAATGATTTTCAAACTGATTTTGATGAGAATATTGATGATCCTCCGTTTAAGGTAAAATATTGACAATTCTTACAATTTGAACATTATAAATTTAATATATGCTTATTAGATGGTGCAAACTGTTAAAAGTGTTACTCCCTAATTATCAGAAGATCATGTACAATCGTCGAGTGAACAAAGTAGTCATTTTGATACAAAATTGGATACAGAAATTTCCACAGATCAGGTGATTAAAATAATAATTTTGTATTATTCAATATAAAGGGAAGGATAAATTTAAATAACCGATATAAATGTTTAAGTTATATTGAAATATTATATTAAGATAATTTTTCTAATAAGGTAGGTAATATTTCAAAAATAATGAGGATTTATGCTCTATAAGCAGTGTGTATAATGGATACTTTGGCGTATTAAAATTATGGATTGAATACTTTTTAGGTGGTGGAAACTGTTGAAAGTGTTATTCCTGAATTATCAGATCATGTACAATCATCAGAAGAAATATCTTGGTTACTGTGTGCAGGTCAATTGGAAGATATTGTTTCCAATTTAACTCATTGCAACACTTCAATCTTAAAATTAAAAGCTGAAGTACTTCCTCATCCAATTATATTTCTTTTAGAAAGCCAACTAATTATTGAAAATATAAAAACCAAATCTGAAATATTTTTAAAAAATGTTAAATTAGTGTCACACAATATTTCTCAGTTTGAATTGCTCGATAAACACACAAACGCAAGAGATTCTGAATCAAATTATTGTGTTGCACATGATCCAGGCAATAGAATTTCTATTAAAACAGCTAGTCAAAGGCAATATCTTATAAATTTAGTGCCACATCAACCTAAGCTTATAAGATACACAGTTAATAATAGCATAGAAAAATCAAAACAACGTTCTTTTAATCCAAGTTGGTATAAAGAGTATCCAATGTTAGAATATAATTTGTCTAAAGACACTGTTCACTGTTTTGTTTGTTCATTATTTCCAATTGGGTTGGGTCGAGCACATGCAAATTCATCATGGACCACTATTAGAATAAGCTCATGGCACCAGATGAAAAGCAGAGGCATAAAGAAGCCTGGAAAATTAGAGCAACACTTCAACTTGTCAATCTCATAAAGCTGCTTTAAGTGATTATTGCCATTTTATGAGAAATTCAAATCATATTGATGTTATTTTGAATAAGTCTAGACGAAGTGATTTGATTAAATTAGAGCAAGAAAAAGAATTTAATAAAGAAATTGTTCTAATATTATTTGACATAGCTCGTACACTATGTAGACAAGGATTACCATTTCGGGGGGGAGGGAGGGGCGATGAATCAAGCGGAAATTTCAATAAATTTGTTCAGTTATTATAAAGACAAAATCCATTAATGAAACGATGGTTAAGTGACATATCTTTAAGACCTTATAAGTTACCTACCTCATACAACGTTCACAAAATGAATTTAATGAAATGTTAAGTAATGAGGCGCAAAGATTAATTTAATTACAAATGATGTCAAAGAGGCACCTTTTTATTCAGTTACGGCTGATACTACACCAGACATTTCACACAGATTGTTTGGCAATTTGTGTACGATATGTTGATAGCAAAGGACAAGCAGTTGAAAGACTATTAGAAGTTGCAGAAGGAAAAAACCAGACAGGTCTAGAAACTGTGACAGAAATTATTGATATTTTGACAAAGAACTCTCTGTGTACAGATAATTTAGCTTTTCAATCCTATGATTTTGCCAGCAATATGTCTGGCTCATTAAATGGAAGTCAAGCTAAAGTTTCAGAATTAGTTGGAAACCTTTACATTCCAAGCCAAACACACATAATTAACACTTTTATAGAACACGGATGTAATTCTAGTTTGATAATTTCAAATATGATTGACAACTTAGAAAGTTTGTACGTTTTCTTTTCAGCTAGTAATTAACGATACAGCATTTTGAGTAAAGAAATGAGAGACTTGGATAATGTACTACAGCTGAGAAACCTGTCCAAAACTAGATGGACAGCTAGAGCAGAGTGTATAAAAGCGGTTTGGTGTTCATTTGAAGAGATTTGTGATAGTTTGCATTATATTAGTTCACATCAAGATTCATATGACAGAATGACAAGAACAAAGCTCACGGTCTTAACAAAAAGCTACACTCCTTTGATTTTATAGTCTCATTAATATTTATGAAAAATATTATGTATAAATTAAAAGCTCTTACAGAAACTCAAGAAAACAAAAAATGTATCTTTAGTTCACGCAGCTACTATAATAGATACAACTATTCAAATTTTAGAAGAAATTAACTCAAATGCAAACTCATTGAATAATTTAATTGACAGTGTTATATCATTTTCAACAACTTTAGGAATAAATCCAGAAAATGATTATAAAATACACCATACTCATAAAAAGCCACCTACTTGGTTAGACAAAAACTCTAAAACTAAGTTAGAATTCAACATGCACACGAAAAGAATTCAAGTGTGTTCTATCTACTTTTATTAATTTATCTAAAGAAAATTTAAAAAAATGTATTGACATAATTTTGCAGTTGTATAAATTATTTTCAGTCCCTTTTAAGAACAAAGATATTTCTATTGAAAAATGTTAAAAATGCCTTGTTATTGTTTCCACCTAAAGATGCAGAAGCAGTTCAAGCTGAATTGGAAATTTTGAGAAGTACCTATTGCAATTCAGTCTGATTTGACAACTGCTAATATATTTAAAAAAAAATGTGACGAGATGAAACATATTTTGCCATTGACAAAAACAGTTTGTGATCTAGCTCTTACCGCTCCAGTCAATATTGCAACAAATGAGAAAACTTTTATTAAGCTTAAACTCATAAAAACCCACTTAAGGTCTACAATTAGTGACTTCAGATTAAATTCAATGATGATCTTTGGTATAGAGAAAGACGTAGTAGATAAACTTAATTTGAGCAATATTGTCAATGATTGGGCACCTTTAAAAAATCTAAGAATTCAATAATTGTAATTTTTAAATTGTATTATGTATTTATAATTGATATTTATATACCCTACAAAATTATAATTGAAAAAATAATAGAATTTGAATTTTAAATACCTACACAATTGTTCTTTATTTTTTTATAAAAATATAAGTGTATATATAGGTTATTACTTATTAGTAATTAAAAAAGATTACCCTAGTATAATTGTTGTATGCAACAAATTATGATTCTTACAATAAAAAGGTGAGTTCTGAGTACCCATGTGGCTATATCCTATTTATATTTGATATGTTGATACTTGGTCATGTACTCACGTACTTATTAGAAATAACTTTAGATAACTGTTTTTGAAAAATGAAAAAAACATTTTAAATTCACATTTTCAAATAGGTATTTTTTTGATGCCGATAAATTATAAGTCAATAACAATATTATGCATTTCATTATTCAAGGGGCAACATTTGAGTAGTTCTAATTTCGTTGTAGGCAATAGGATCTGTGTTAGTCGTAAATGATTATTAATGTGAGTAAGTATGTATGTACAGTGGCGTCCGCAGGGAGGAGGCTAACGGGCTGAAGCCCCCCCATTGCCCGTATTATTATTACTTTTTCAAAAAAATATTAATCAAGTTTAAACTGTTAACTATAGTAAATCTCATATATGTCTTACCAGAATGAATTCATTTTTGAAAAAACATATTGTATTTGCATACCAATTTTCAAAAATTATCTGTAATTTTTCGGTAAAAGTATGAACTACTCGTATGAAAGACCTTGTATTAAATTGTCTACCCTTAGATATACCTACATATTTTATATATTATAAGTTTTGAACTACAAATTAACCGCGGTTTTGACAAAATTTGAACTTTATATGTTTATATTATATTGTTAATATTTTAGCTATAATAAAAAAAATTGCGTATTACATTTTTTAAGCTTTTAGACCAGATATAAATTTTTTATTGACATTTATGGAAAAAAAATTTTAATTCATCAAATACAATCCAAGTTAAGGCGGTATAACTAAGCTTGTTGAAAAACAATTTAAAAAAAATTTTAATTTTTAAAAGCACTGAGAATTTTCGATTTCGACCCCCTAAAAAGTACTAACTAGATGCGATTTGCTTCCAAAAACATACACTGGGCATCGAAGCTTATGATCAGAGCATTTTTTATACCAGAAGAGTTGAAGAGTCACAAGCATTTGAAAACACCTCAAATAAACGTCTGAAATCATTAGACCGGAGAAAATAAAAAATTAAATTGTAACCAATTTTCAAGCCCCCCCCNAATTGAAAAATCCTGCGGACGCCACCGTGTATGTACCACTTCCGCGTCGACGGTTGGCCACTCGTACGCATATATACATGTTGACAAGTAAAAACACGAGTACACGATCACGTGTAGTTAGTTAACTATAACTATTACTACATACATTGAGTAAAAAAATCGCAGTCGGAATTTTTCAGATTATTCACCCCCCCCCCTTGATTTTCGTCTTCGGGACGGCCCCGGGAAACGCTAATGGGCGGTTTAAATTAAATCTGAAGACATAATGTAGGCAACACCAGCCGAAATGACCGGAGAGCGCACGCGACCGACGACGCGCGAAGCGACCGATATGAAATTTATGAACGGCCAAGCAACGGCCAAGCGACTCGCGAGGAGTAACGCGGCGCGTGCGTAAAGCGCGTATTGCGGAACACGTTTAAAAATCGGTCGTCCGACCGGACACGAGCGAAGACTCGGAAATCGGAATAGGTAGTTTAAAATATTGAAATATGTCATGACTACATAATGCAGGCGATACACTTACCTGCAAGACACGAGGAGTCGTGGACCGAAACACGGCTCAAGACAATCGGGACCAGGCTGCAGTGACCGGAGAGTGCACGCCAAAACGACGACGAGCGACGAGGGCGGCCAAACAACGAATGCGACGACTGGCCAGTGGGTAATTGCCGCGACTCCCGAGTAACGACACCGCCGCGGTAGTGGTGGGACGCGGCGCGCTCGCGGACGATTGGAGGAGACCAGGAAATCACCGCTGTCGCAGCTACATTTAGCCACGACCGTAATATTTATTATTATCGCGTGGAAATGTCGGTTATAGAATATTATAAATAATACTTCTCTATAATTAATATTAAATCGTACCGAACGGCTAATGGGCGGTTTAGAACACGCGCGCGCGGTACGACAACGACGGTCGACGACAATATTATTATCCGTAGAGCGAGTTTTGGGGATTTTCAAACGGCAATTCCGTTTAAATCCTCTCCAAAATTACATATTTATTTTTTTCACGTGCTCGTCGCTTCGTCGGTGCCTCGGCTCGACGATCTCCTCTCTCCGCCCGCCACTATACTCGCTCTGTACTCGCCTCCACAGTTTTTTCGCTGTGCCCGAGCCACGGGCGGCATGTGCAATACTCGTGTATTATAAGCTTCGGCGTACCCACTCGCTGCTCTATACGCGTATATCGGTACATTACGTGGCCTAAAATATAAAGATTTTTTGCTACTGCACGCCTAATTCCACACCAAAATATTTTAAAATAATGCACATAGGCCTACTAAGTTCACACACCACATAGTATGACTTCGTTGCATAATTGAAGGCTTGAAATCGATAACGGGCCAAGTGCCAAAAAGTTGTTTCCGAGTTATTCAATTTTTAATCCGGTATAACCACACCGGCACTTAGCTCTCACGACATTTGTTTGCTATTTGTTCACCAAATTATGGTCGTGGCACATGGCCCTCTTTATAGGTTGTTTGCGATGGCACATGGCTCCGTTTTTCGAGTCTAACTCAATTTTTTTTTTTTTCGACACTTGGCCCGTTATTGAATTCAAGTCTTCAATTGTTTTTGCTATTCATTAATAATTAGTTATATTATATACAATCCATCTTCTACATAATATTAAGTCCTCGATACCTACATGGCTTTGTGACTAAACATTTTTAATTTAAAAACAAAATAGCTCGGGTTAATATACTTATTAGAATACGGTGTAGTCTGTAGTGTTTTTAGTGTTAAGGATTTTAAACGAATACAATATGCTAATTAGTCAATTTCAATAATCAAAATTGGATATTAATCAAATAAAAATGTATAAAAGCCGAAAATAAGCGCTTCACGCTTTTAAATTAGCTACTGCACATAGTGTGTGTGTGCTACTGCACATAGTGTGTGTGTGCTACTGCACACAATTTTATTTCCTGGTATATTATATATTGAGATATAATATCAGATACCAGAGATATTCATACCCGCATGTGTTGTTTCCGTCTTACAAAATGTACAACATGGCAAAAACTTTTCTCACACCATATTTGTTGTAAGACTACCGAATTTTCACAACACGTAGAGGAGATCTCTATCTGTGCAACAGCATGCTGTTTTTTACAATAGCACAATGCAATCATTTTTCATAAGCAAATGAAAAAAAACAAAATGTTTAGAAGCAAATATTTTTATTGTATTTATGATTTCTAAAATATGGGCACGCTGTTGCATAGACAATTTTCCACCCTATGTGTTCAGAAATTTTGGAGCCACTACTACAGACAGGAAGATAAAACTCGTCCAGCTCAAAACAGTTTTTGCTATGTTGTACATTTGTAAAACGGCGACAATACATGCGGGTGTGACATCATCTTAATGTTTATCGACACCCGCGGCGACCCGCTCTGAGAAAACTGTATATAATTAATAACAATTAATCGTATTGTTATTTAAACAGTTAAAGAGTAGAAGTAAATAAAATATAAATACTGATGGTACTGCTCGTGATAATTTTTATTTCAAAAATAAATTCAATAATATTAGTGATGAAAATAATTTTATATTTTTCAATCATTCTGTATACTGAAGGAACACGCTGTATACATCCGAATATACGTTATGTTAAAAGTTATTAATGTTATTAAATGAATATTATAAACGGGCGTAATAACAAAAATAGAGTATATTATAATATGGATATGGTATGTTGTTGTTATCGACGTTCGAAGACATCGTCATTTCGGGGAAAAAATAAGTACATACACTAAAAATAAACAAAATATAAATACCAATTACGCCGTTAGATTCTTGAGACAGTAACTGATCGCCCATAATAAAATTTAAAACGTTATCTCATCTCGTCAATCAAAATTATGAACCGTCAAAGCGAACACTATATTTTTGTGGACGAGTAGTCGGCACCGGAGAGACCAGGGCAATGTTATAGATGTCGACTCGACTGCCCATCGTCCTTGGCGTTTCAATTTTAAACATTATTACCAAAAGCAAATTTTTTACGTTTCACATCTGCCAGGTGTCCCGCGACGGCTTAATTTTTTTATACCAATAATTAATAAAATTATTATTTAAGAGGACCCACGGGATATTTGTTGTCTACTTGTCTCCGTCTTACAAGTGCATAACATATAGCAAATTTACGCAAATATCACGTTTAGCTCCGTTGGTTTCCCTATAGAATAGTAACGATAATTTACGTGTTCAGGCGCGGATCCAGCCCACATTAACGGGAGGGGTGGATTATAAATAATATCTAAAAATATATTTACTATTTACCTACTGGTAAATACGAGTATATATTTTTATATATATTATATTATAAATATGCAATTATTGCTTATTATTTATTAATTATGACGAATATTTTTTTTCCTAAGCTGAATTGAATGGAATTGAATTATCAAATACCTTTTTAAAATTCAATCGGTCTGCATAATATTGTTATTAACAATTTATAAATGAGTGTTATTAAAATAAAATACTACGATTTGTGGCTGAATAATATTACAATTAATTTACATAGGATAACACAAAATATTAAATTTAAATAAAACGGCCAACGCAGACTGGATCCGCGCCTGCATTGTATACAAAAATACGATACGGCTACGTTTATATTATGATGGCGTTAAAACGGTTTAAAACTAAACAGTTTTGAAAGTCAAAACGCTCGTGCTATGTAGTTTAAGAACTTAAAACCGTTTTATTTGCATAAACCGGTTTATCAAATGTACATATACAAGTTTAAGCAAATAAAACGGTTTTAAGTTCTTAAACTACATAGCGCGAGCGTTTTAACGCCATCAATCATCATAATATAAACGTAGTAACTAAGTACCTACTTACATACTTTTTATACAGTATTGTATAAATAACTTGTTATAACTTATAATAGTACCCAATAAAATAATATATTGTTGTTCTATTTAAAAATACTGTAATTTCGAGGGGGGGCACTGTGTCCACCCCCTATATACGCCACTGCTTGGCGCTTGCATACAAAACAAATAAAATAAATTTATCTATTGAACAATTAACATAGGAATTTGATATTGAGCCCTTTGTCAGTCGTAGGACTCAATGTACTTTGGCTTCATAAATTATTAAATTCTAAAACTGACTGCCCTGAACTACTGAGTCTCGTTCCTTTTAATGTCCCTAATACTCGTGTTTCACACATATTATAATGCCCTACCTAGCGTCAGAATTACAGTATTTTTTGCTCCGATAAATAGAATGCTGACAACAGCGAACTCATTAAATAATTTTGATTTTTTTATGATGACTCAACCAAGTTAAAGTGTCCAGTTTAATTTAATTTAATTTGTCACATAATATTACACTTAAATATACTCTAATATACATAATATACACTCTTTAATTTGTAAAATATTGTTAATTTAATTAATCAATATCAATTAGGTGTAGGTATTTAATAAGTAGTATTGTATCATTAATGTATTATACTGAGCCCGACAGGTCGTATATATTATCAATAAACAATAAAAAAGTAGAATAAAAACATTATTGCCAAAAAATTACATTTGAAAATGTCATTGTGTGTATAAAATATAATAATAATATGCCTAATATAAAAGTTTCATATAGGAGGTACCTATTAGGTACCTATACCAACGAATAATACGATTAATAACATAATAATATAAAAATATATTTAATAGTTGCATCAAAATAACTAAATTGGTTATTCTTGATTTTAATATTTGTAATTTCATACGAATTTGAACTTAAAATGACTGTAAGCAATAAACATAACTGTATTTATATTTTTTTTAGATTCGTTGGTTACACTATGAACTTTTTATGAAAATCCGTGTTTTTAATTTCCAATCCTTAGCTATAAAAATTAAATATTTTATTATTTTTTAACTACAATAAATTTGAACATTTTAAAGATTTCGATAAATTTCGTCAACACAATATAAACTTTAAATGCTTAAAAAAAAAAATCGTGCATATCTTAAATATTCATCAACTGCTATAATAGCGACTTATAAGGAGCCTTGTATTAAATTTTCAAGCTTTTTGATCTAACGAATACAATTTTATTGAATTAAAATTAATGGAATAAAAACAAAAAAAAAACAAAATTTCAAATGGCTATTAATATTTTGAAAATTTCATCATGTATAGAAAGTGATACAATAAACATTTTATGAAAATGCCAAGTACATAATTATAGTTTTTGAATAATGACAAAATAAGAAAATCATTGAATGAGAATTTGTTAATCAATACAACTGAATATCGAATGTCCAACTTAAAACGATCGTAAAAAATTATTTTGAAATTCCGGTAAACTATTCATTTTTTTTTAATGTTAAATGTAGGAAATCTCCATGTAGGAATCTTGTATGAAAATTTCAAATCTTAAATATACATGGAACATTTTTTACGAATTTCTAACTCGCAATAATTTGCCAATTTTCGTGTTTTGACGAATTTTGTCACATTTTTACACATTTTTCTTCGTCGTCCCCAACGACCCCAGCACAAATCCGCGAATACGCCACCGCTTAGACACGAGATATATATATATGTTTGATCCGAAAGTTGGAAATTTTATCGTACACCAACACTTGTATACGAGGTGGTGGGTTTTTTATGCGAGTTTTTGTCGCCGTTGTTGCAGTGCGACTAGTGCGAGTTCAAACGATAGTTTCTAATGTACCCGGCACTGTCGTGGCGGGCGGCAGCACTTCGACATTACATTTTCCGTGTTCTGTCAAAACATATTTACGTCTCGGCGAACTATACTCGATAATATTATATTATTAATAGGCGACGCACGCGTCTCGTTGGAAATCTAAATTTGTATTTACAAGCCAATAAAATCCAATTTGTATTTTTATATCAGACACAATATACCTACTCGCGTAGTTATAAAAAATATACGACATGATGCAGAAGTATCCGACGTATTCGGTATAGTTTTTGTGAGTAAAAGCCCGTGAAAAAAAATATTACCAATCGGCCTTGTTTTTAAAATTCAGACAAGAACGATTTTAACTTAAATTTAATTTCAAATTAAATTTCCAGATGATAAGTGTTACTGAAATCGTTAATACCTGAAAAACATTCTCCCTATTTTTATTTTCCTGATTTTAATAGTTCCCGAGATTTATATTTCATGTGAAAAATGCATGCTTAAATTAAATTTCCAGATAATAAGAGTCACTGAAATTGTTAATATCTGAAAATTATCACTCCTAGGATTGTTTGTTGCTGTTTTAGACTTCCGTGAAAATAATATTATAATATTATTTGGATCGGGTTATTTCGATGGCCGGGCGGTTGTTAATAGGTCTGTGGTATCGCCGTATCGGTGTGTGTTATTGTAGTGCAGTAGTGCACGCAATCGATGTGCACATATTTTGTACAGTGTAAGAATCAAAACAAGTCGAATATTTGATATTGTGATATTTTGATATCGTTGATATTGTGTACAATATTCGTTTTGTGTGCATAACCAATAATTGGAATTATTGTTTTCAGGGAATTATTTTCGACGTCGCCGCGTTGTCGCGCGTCCGGGCAGGCATAATAATTTATTTTTACTCTCGTTCGCTTATTATTTCGTCGATCATTATCGGAAATTCAAAACGACAACCGTGTCTTATATAATATAATATTATAATATCGGTTCTATTTTTTTTTTTGAACGTACACTGCTTCGTTAAAAACCCACGAGCCGCCGCTGTAATTTAATGATTCTAAAATGGAAAAAAATGTTGTAAATTGTAATCAATGGACAAATGTGAAATGTCGATCGATATAAAATACATAATATTAATTTCGGATGTTTATAAAGTAAAGAGATGCGAACGTTGCCCTTGCACCCTTTTGTAGGCCGTATCAAAATTATTATCGTAGTTCATTACAAAAGAGTATTATTTACATCTTTCGTTAATATAATATTAAATGATGAAAGAAAAATAATATTATTCTACTATTAATTATACTGTGTTATACATACTATAGTTACATCGTGTAAGGTCATCGTACACCACAGATATATTCAGTGCAGGTGAGGGGCCCTGGACATAGGTCATAGGTAATAGGTACCCGGAGGAGGCCAAAATTGTAGCTTTTTTTAAATCAGGATTTTAAATCAGACAATAAAATATATCAAAGCTAATCCTGCAAAGCATATTATTTTAACATACAAAGTACGTGGCACTTGTGCCCCCCAGTGATATTTGAATGCTACCAGTGGTGGGTGATTGTGCCCCACTGACCAACACATTCTCATAACGACCGATACCAATGTAAATTATTATGTACGTAATATATTATAAAGAACATAAAACTATTTTAAGCTCTCGACTCTTGTATATATTTTATTGAATGTAGAACATGTCACATTCAGGCGATTATAAGTAATTTATAACTTAGCCGGAATTGTTTATATTGATATAAAATACGAAAAGAATACATATTGTAATTTTAACAATGTCATCAATTTCTTCGGAAGACGTCGATCGTCACCGTCTTCATAAATTGAAAGCTGGGTAAGAATAACGTGCTACCTATGTTACTATTTACATTTCTGATTTTCTACTTGTTTGTGTCCTGTGCTCCTGATTAATAATCACGCGACCGTACATTGTGCAGGAAAATTTTATATTACGTTTATACAATTATTTAGGAGTGTTCAAATTTCATAGCACGGAAATGCTTATACTCGTTTCATATTATGATTATAGATGGGACAGTGCTGTTCCCAGGTTTTGCGAGGCCCTGGGCATCATTAGAATTCGAGGCCCTGTGTTTACAATATTATATCGAAATCAATAGGTACACTATAATAGTTAAAAATAAATATAAGTGATAGACATAATTTAAATATCAGAAAATATTTTATATTAAAAGGTTTCGTGTCATTAAATTAATTATATCAAGTCACAATAATAATAATAATAATATTATATTATATTATATTATGTCATGTTGTTATTATGGACGTTCGTCGACGTCGTCATTTCAAGAAAAAAATAAAAACCAATCACACATTATATCGTTGGCTTCTTTGATCGTATTTACTATATAAACATTATTGATATTATCTGAGACATATTTAAATTTTAAGTCCCTGCTAAAATGTTTGGAAATATTTTATTTACACGATATATTATTATATTATTGTATATTATACACGAGGCCCTTGGAGGCTCGGGGCCCTGGACGTGTGCCCCGTTTGCCCTGCCCTCGGGACGGCACTGATGAGTGATGATGGGAGCTCGGTAAATTTTACCGTTTTAAAATTCGAGTGACCGCTCATTTCAGTTGTTTTCATATGCACAACAACGCTATAGTGGGACGCCTATATTGTATTGGAAAAATGTCATGTGGAACAGACATTTTACGGAATGTTAATGTAAGAAAGTCATTAATTTGAATGATTTGTACATGAAAATAACAAAGTTTAATTTTGTAATATATGGAAAAATCTTCATCAGAGCAAACGTTTCTCGGAATAATACAATTTGAGACGGACAATGAATGGAACTAACAATGTGTTGAAAAATATTACTTTGAATAAACATTGCTAAGCACCCCCTGGCACCCCCGTTTGTGCGACAAGGCATATTTATAATATATATAAATATAAAACTTGTATCAAGGAGTGGAAGAGTAGTATATTGGTTAAATGGTTAGCTTAGTTAAAGCAATTTACGTATATTTAAGTTACCATCTGGCATCTCTAATTATGAAACCCACGCGGATTCACGGATGTACAACTTACACCAGTGGCGTAGAATGTGTGTGTGATGTGAGTGTGTGTGTGCAACAACTATTTGAGTAGGTAGGTATCTTATTATAATAGTATAATATTTTGTGGATTATCTTTATAGTCGATTGATTTTTATTTTTTATTAACTATATTAGTAGGCGATTGCTTACAGATACGACCATACGGGTACAGACGTACAGTGACAATTAGGTATTTATATACTTTATCGGTATTATCAATAACAAAACATAGAACGCTCGTAGAACTTCGCGGTCGTGTACTCGTCACTCGTATAAATCGTTTATTCTGCCACGTAGGTAGCCGTTTTATTATTGAAAAATCGGTTAATACGTAGATATAATATGTCTCGGTAGGGTTCAGAAAATAAACCTATATTAAAATTGTTGAGATAGAAGAGTTGATTTCCCTTCTATGTTTCTCTGATAGACAATTTTATTTTAGTGTCCCACCCAGTAAAAATTACTTAAAATATGCTCTGTAATCCCGATACACTAGATACGCACGCAGTAGGTACATGTCATTTAATACGGCTATACTGTACCTAAACTAAATTGTAATAATACTTTCATAAAATGAAAACTTACTTTTATGATATTATGCAGAAATTGTTGAAAAATACTGTAAGGGGCAAAGCGGATTGCAGTCAAATACTCAAAATATGTCTAACATAATGTAATATTAGATAATCAAATAAATATTTTAAGAATATAGCTCTTGCCCCTTCTATAATACGGGCATAATAGGCCGAAAGCTTTTCCAAACCACAGAATAGATTAAATTAAATTAATTTAATCTACTATGTGTTCAAGCAAGGAACACAGAAAAAACAATAACTATAATAAATATAATAAATATTTATATTAATAATTATAGTATACTCTTACAATCCTCGAGTATCGTCAAAATATTACTCCTTCGTCGTATCGATAACGATTTACTTTACCGCGGACTAAGATATACTAGTATATATAATATATCTTGGTCCGTACTTTGTACTGTGGCTAAATTTAGATATCATTTTCCAAATTACTGATGATAGGAATAATATTAATATCAATATTATATTATACATGTGTAGTATAGAACAATAAATGTATAGATTTATAATTTGTTAATATAAAATGTCCAATGTGTTTCGCAGTGTTGGGATGATAATTAAAAACCGAGGGGCCCTGGACACAATTTGTCCCATTTTTCCTCCCCTAGTCCCCTATCGCCGGCACTGGGTAATATATATATTATATCATATATCTGTGTCGTCGACGATAAACAATTTTCCAAGTAGGTACCAACCTATATGGTACTATTGACTATAAATACTACAAGTCTAGAAATATAGTAGTAATTGAATGGCAATTTATTAAAAGGGACCCAAGGGCCAAGTTACATTTTTCACAAAAACAGTTTTGTTGTATATTATTCATCCTCTTACGTAAACACATCGTTTTGTGTTAAAATGTGTACCTATTTCGTATCATCTTGTCTGTGCAAAATTATTATGAAATATTTCATAGTTTGTTAAAGGTAACCCATGTACCCATGTACATATTATTACGCAAATAGAAATAAAGGAAAACTGTGTTTTGTTTCTCCCGAAAAGCAGTTGAAAATGTATAGGGGTCTCTTCTAACAAATTGCCGTTCATTTATAATCAATGGGGTGGTACAGATTAATTTTTCTTATTATCAAAATTAAGAATATAAAATATATGTTTGAGTCTTTTCAAGCCAATAACAACGAGTAAGATTGGTTTGTATAATATTGCTACCTACTGTTTTGATTTTCGTCGATAACAACCAGTTTTCTAAGAAAATCATATTTGCACACGGGTCTTAATTGAGTACTGTTTGGACAATATTATTATGAGTTATGACACACGTAAACACGACGGCGACGGTATTTTTGAAAATAACAGAACCGATACTAATAATATTATAATTTATAATTACATAATATTATTATCGTTGTCGGGCGGCCGTGTGCGATGTGTCCTACGAGAATCCAACGGAAGACCAAACAGTTTCGTCGAATCGTATTGCAGTGACGATCGAAATAGAAAATTTCGTCGGATTCGACGGATTTACGTCGGGGAAATAGTTTAAAATTTTTCAGGGGAATAATTACAATGAAAAATTACGTTACAATAAAATAATAATAATAAATTAAAAAAAACAATAATAATAATAATAGTAGGCATAGGCGTAATCGTAATTTTTCTATATGTATAATGTATAATTTTGCCAATTTTTTAAATATTTATAAAATAATGTTAACATTATAATTATTAGACATCATTTGTAAGACCTATAAGTTTGATAATCATGAACAAGTAGAACTAAATATCTTTAATAGAATGTTCAAATTCTAAATAAACTAACTCAAATAATAGTGTATTTCAAAACAAATTAGATTATATTATATAATATGAAACAAGGTGAAATTAAAAATGGGTTTCCTTTATTATCTGAAATTTTAAAACTATTTATGACAATACCTACAAACACTGCGTCTTGAGAATGAAGTTTTTCCTGATTACGAAGGCTTAAAACTTACCTCAGAACAAGTTGTTCTGAACAACTATGGGACAAGAATGGCTGTCTGATATAGCTATGTTACAACTTACAAATTGATAGAAATCGAGTTATAGATTTTGAAATTGTAATCGACGAGTTCAATGCAGCAACAACTGTACATGGTAGAGGCTTAAGTTTAATTTAATTTTGTTAATTAATAATATGTATTAATATTTATTATATCAATGTAATAAATTACAGTGTTGACTAATTATTTTAATTTATATAATAAAATGTGTTTACGTCATATTAATGATAATACTAAGTTGTGTATACAATTTTGATCGGGGAACTGGAATCGAATAAGTAGTAAATACATTTTCAAGCTGTATTTTTCAATTTTGTAGAAAGTTTGTAACTTTCCTGATTAGTTATGCACCCCCTGAATTTTAGTGAAATTACGCCTATGATAGTAGGTAATAATATTATAATAAATTATAAAAGCTTATAAATTTGACAGCTACAAACACTTAAGTAACCGATACGCGTATGTCTATGTCGGTGAAATTGACTACAATACACTACATTACTCCAATATAGATACAGTTTGGAAAAATATTTACTCGGATATAAAAACATTTCAATCTAGAAACTAATCAATTGTAACAACCATAGATAAAATAGCGTTTCTATACATGCATTTTTTTTTTTAAATTAGGAAAGTCCAAAAAAAGTTTAAGTTGTTTAAGTGCACAATACATAAACATGTGGTTCAAGGCATGCAATTCGGACAGACCCCTCCAAGAGATGGCATGCAATTTGGAAATTTTTTTTTTTGGCACGCAATTCGGATGCAGCCGTCGTCGGCTGCAGGGCTCGTCGGGGGAGACTTTGAGACAGAGTCTCCGAAGCATGGGCGGATAGGCTCATAGGGAAATCAGGATTTTCCCGGTAGGCCCCCATCAATATTATGCTCAGAGGCCCTCCAATACCGAAAACAATTATTTGAACAATTAATTTTTATAATACCGTAATAATATTTAGTATCATGCAGTCATAATCCAAACATGAATGTAAAATATCGTGTAGTTTGTTGCTTTGATGTGCTTGTGCAGTGCAACTTAATATACACAAATGCATATCCCAGTCTTTTCGTTGCGTACAAACCAATGCTGACGTTATCCGTGACACAAGTTGGACGTGAAAGGAGTTTTTCTAATTTGAAATAATATTGTATAAAAACTATTTGAGAAATACATTGGGCCCAAGACATTTTGGAAAGCTCAATGCAGATGAATTTTGAAAAAGATTTACCGAGTGCAATTGATTCAAATGATGTGATCAATAAATTAGTTACTAGGAATAGTACATAAAAAATTGTTTTGTCATCATTAATACTGTGAGTTTTTAACAATTAATCGTGTATAATTGTGTAGTAAGAACATTATAATATGATTCGATTGTGAAAAGTATTGCCAGCGAAGAGAGCATTTTTTCTTGTATAATACAATATTGTTATATGAGGCCCCAATAATTTTATCTGGGTAAAAATAAAGTACATAATATTATCCGACCATGGTCTGTAGTCGTTGGAAATATTATAATATTATCATATCGTTTCATTTGCTTATTAATTATTATTATTATTATTACTATGGGAGGCCGCAAAACCTATAAATAGTTGGAAATATTATTTTAGTAATTTGAACGGCGGTCGCCGCCCGACAGTCGCAATCGTAACGTGTGTAATGTTATCGTTGGGTAGATGGATGGCCGTGGGGGAAACAAAGTCGCGTACCAAGACGCTATTGAAATTGTGTTCGGTGTTTACGACATTATGATATTATTATTATTATAATATTATGCAGTCTCCGAAGTCGTTGAAAATATTATATTATATCGTTTCATTTGTTTATTAATTATTATTATTATTACTATGGGAGGCCCACAAAACATATAAATAGTTGGGAATATTATTTTAGTAATATCTGAAGGATAGTCGGCGCGCTGGTGAAACTGCCGCCCGACGGTTGGATTCGTGACGCGTATAATGTTATCGTTCGGTAGACGGAGGGCCGAGGGGGGAACAAAGCCGCGTACCGAGACGCTATTGAAATAAAATTGTGTTCGGTGTTCACGACATTGTGATATTATTATTATTATAATATTATGCAGTCTCCGAAGTCGTTGAAAATATTATATTATATCGTTTCCCGTCTATTAACTATTATTACTATTATTATTATACTACTATGGGAGGCCACGAAACCTATACATGGTTAGAAATATTATTTTAGTAATAATATTTGAAGGAAAGTCGGCGCCCGATAGTTGACGGAGGGGGCCCAACTGATAAATTTGTGCGAATTTTGTACGAATTAAATAATTATTTGCACTGGTACTAATTACTTTGGAAAAGATATCAAATTTAAAATGTATAGGTTTAGACGTCTTGACACGAGTACACAACTAGACAGAACAGGACAGGACAGAAACAGAACACAACTGCAGTCATGGCCGGGGGCAATGGGGTTATGCAGTAGTGTATTG